>JACEGR010003381.1:0-106251 GCA_014170235.1 Listronotus bonariensis
TTTTGAGGCGAAAATTTTTTCGATGACCTTGATCACGCTGTAGAAGTTAGTGTATGGATGACCAATTCGTCACACTTAGTAATAATTTATGACTATTTCGTGACCAATTCAATGCTGTTTTTCGAACCTCTTTTACATTTTGGACCTTTAAATAGATAAGGCCTGCTAAGCTTCCATATTTTTTGTTTACTGCGCAAAGTGGAATTAAACAGTGATATTGTCATTGTTGACAGATTTTCCAGTTTTGCGCTACACGTAATATTTTTGGTATTTTAAATAAAACGCCTCATTTATTTTCATTGCAATAAATTTAGCGTGCCAACTTTGGTAAAAACGATTTTTTTAATAAATCTGCACCAGTTACCAAAATATGACTACACCGCTTTTTGTTAATATTTGGCAACAACGCTGTTACTAATCGATTAGGGATACCTAAAAGCCCCCAAATACTAAATTTTGTAAACACAGCTTTAGTGGTTTTAAAGATATCAAGGCGCGAACATACTTATTGCTGAAAGTGTAGTGTATAATATCTCGGCAACTAATAGAGACAGAGTTTTGAAAATTCAGAAACTTACTAAATTTGATCCGCCCAATTTAATGAAATAAAGATAAATAAGGCATTCTATTTTAAAAATAAAAACATACGTGTACCACAGAACTCACAAATAGGCCATAGTGCCGATTCATTATTCCAATGTACAAAACATATTTGATGTTAAATTTGGTAAATGCATCTTTAGCGGTTTTAAAGATATTTAGGAGTTGCGGTACTGATATTGAAACGGTGTTTTTAGGGGATTTTAAAGTTGGGCCGTTGACTAAACAGTCTGTAATCAAAATGAAGAAAACAGAAAATGTCGTTTTTTTAACTGTATTTTGCGAATAGATTCTTTTGCCTTTGCCCGGTAGCACCTTTTTCTTTATGTTATTTCAAACCCGTTTTAATTAAGTATTATTAAAGAAAATTGTAGTTTTCACTAAAGACATCCAGAACAATGGTTAATTTTTTGGTCATAGGCTTGGACGCTTAAAGTTATAACAAAGACAATTTTAAGTTTCACCAAAGACTCTCAGAACAATGTTAAATTTTTGGTCATCAGTTTGGACGCTGGCTTGGCTGAATTTATGAAGCGGCAAATTATACGTACTGTTTACGTGTGTACTCGATGGCTACCCGCTTCATAAATTCCACGAAGCGAGCGTCCAAGCTGATGACCAAAAATTGGATTTTATAAGGCTGCAATTGCAGGGTATCTTGGTTATTATTGAAGATACAGACTTGCGGTTTTTGCGAACTGTTGCTACTTTTTGATTAAACGAAATATGACACTAAAAGCTTTTTTTTATGGCCCTCTATTAATTTTTTTCCATTCTTGAACCCCCTAGCATTTTGGTTGTCTTGTAACAAAAGTAAAAACAAATATAAGTAGATTTTTACGCTGTATCCAGTGATGAAGTTAGATTTTTTAAAGATTTTTATAATTTTTCTTATGGAACACTCTTATATTCTTTATTTATTAAATTATAGACTATAAGAGCTTTTTAAAAATACATAATACCAAATAGCTATTTTATATTTTTAGACCCTTAATTAATGTTTTTAATTTTAAAATTAAATTTTGCATAGTGAGCCATGATGACATTATATCCAAAGAATAAAGTTAGTTCTAACTTATTAATCTATTAACATTTTACAGCAAAATCTGAGTATTAGTTATTTTATCTCGACCAGCATCATTATTTACCCTCAGTTCCTTAAGTTTGTTCACTTATTTATTAATTAATAACTGAATATTTTAAATAACTTTTACAATTAGTACGTCTTAATGATTAAAAATGATTTTAGACAAAATAGTAGAAATCCGTGTATGAAATTGTTACCAAAATAATTATTACCATTTAAATTTTGAAGGTATCAGTTTCATACATGGTTTTCCACTCTTTTTTTGTTCATTTTTTTTAAAATTAAACACACATTCTAATTTTAAACACTGTTATAAGAATAAACACTGTGACGCTTTTCCAAAATATTAAGTTTTTAATAAAATAATAGGTAAAAAAGCTTGCGGAACCAAGGGGCGAAAAAAGTTAATGGACGGGGCAAAATATAACTTTACTAAAAAATTTAACCTGGATTTTGCTGTAAAAAGTAAACACATTTTGAACTTTGGGCTAACTTTATTTGTTGGTTATAAAGTCTATATCATGGCCCACTATGCGAAATTCAATTTTAAAATTAAAAATATCAGTTTAGGGTCTAAAAATTTAAAATAACTTTAAGGTATTCTATATTGTTAAAAAGCTCTTATCGTTTTTAATTTAATAAAAAATCATATGTTTGGTTTATATCTTAAAACATTAAAATGTTTAAAATAAATCCACACACCACTAGCAATATCAGTTTTTACTTTTGTGTTGTAAGTAACAAGGCAACTAAAATACGAGGGTCCAAAAATGAAAAATAAAAACCATAATATTGCTCTGTATATTAAAAACTAGGAGGGTCATGAAAAATATTCTAGTGTCATCTTTCGTTTCATCAAAAGTAGCAACAGTTCTCGAAAACCGTAAGTCTCTATCCTTAATAATAACCAAGATACCCTGCAATTGCAACGATTATCTGAAGTGTGGCAGATAATAGGTTTTTATAAGCACGACTCATACATCCGATCTGAAATCAGATCGGATGACACGTCAAACATATTATAAATTAGTCAACGTTTAGATAATCGCGTCAGAATAAAAGTAGAATGTCTGCGGCCGGCCTAGAGTTGCAAATCACTTTGTACCTATGTAGGTAACGTTAGTTTTATGGAAGTTGCCAGCTTAGTAATTCCAGTAAGCGCAATTTTAAATGGTGATAAAGCATGGTTTAAAATTTTGCTGATGAATATTCTATCAATATTTTGTATTTATCACTGAAATATTAAAAAAGAAATTAAACCACTTAGGTAAATTTTAAATGCAATAAACTAAAAACAAATTATATTACTGTAACTGAATGTATATTGGAATAGTGTAAAGTATTTTTGAATTGGCAATTATTTGCCAATTTGTTTGACCTGACTCATGACCTGCCAAAAAGATTCATAAACGAGATTTACTATGTAAATACTGCATAATGTGTTTAATCTGCAACTAGATTATAATTTGAATTGTTGATTTAATGAAAATTAAATAAAGTAGTGCGGCAATACAATTAAAATTTAATCATCCAATATTTGCACAAATTGTAAAATAATTATAAAACTAAGAAATAATGGCTAATTGGAAATTAAATATACACGTATAACTTGTTGCTAATATTTTAAATAATTATGGTTTACCTTGGTAAATTTAATCTCATTTTATTAAACTACAAATAATACACAGTGAATAAAAGTTTTAAAAAATTAGGTGGAATAATAGCATACAAGTATTATGTTTCTAAAGTATAAAAATAATTTGTTTATTAAGTTATTATTTAGTACACAACACACATGCAGTATGTCCACGAATGGACTTTACAATATGACAAATGGATCAAAAATTAAAATGTTCAAGAAAGTCGTGTATGACAACTGATTTTGGTTCTTAAAAAAACAAGATTCAGGTTGTGTTTTGTTCTGTACAGGGGCTTTAAAAACTACAAAAATGTGAAAATGAACCAAGACAAAACTTTTTTCATTTTTAATAATTCAGCAAAATGTAAATTAAGAAAGTTTTTAAAATTGAATGAGGATCCCATATCTAAATTTCACATAAAATAAAAGAAAAACTTTTGGTGTCATATTTTTTAAATCATGTTTTACACCTTTTTTACGTAATTAACCTAGTTTTAATACAACGCAATAAATATTGTCAAAGTTTCTCAAATATATTTTAATACAAAAATGTCAGGTTAATTACACAAAAAAACAATTTAAATAATATGATCCAAAAAAAAACTTATTTATTTTATGTGAAATTTTAGGTATTGAAACCCTATTTAACTCTAAAACTCTTTTTTATTTGACGTTTTGCTAAATTATTAAAAATAAAGTCAGTTTAACCTTGGTCCATTTGGCACATTTTTGTAGTTTTTGGAGCACCTGCATAACACAAAACAAATTTCTCAACGTAAATCTTTTTTTTAAGCAAAAGAGGTTTTCATACACGACTTTCTTGAACTTTTCAATTTTTAATCCATTTGTCCTATTGTGTAGGCCATTCGTGGACAAACTGTATATTAGAAGACGACTTATTTTTTGTACGTTTTATTTTTTTGTTATTTTTAGCTTTTGGTGATTTTTTTCTTTTCTTTTAAACCGGTTTATTGTCTTTTAGTGTTAAGTTTTATTTTTACCTTTTATTGATAATAATAATTAATCGATAAATATCTTATCAGAATACATTCCTTGAACCTTTTGTGCCAGCATTGCGGCTTTGTGTAAACTGCTTTTACACAAAGCCGCAATGGTACCTCTAGTAGGTTTAGTATTTGTGTACTTAAGCGTATCCAACTCTTAATACTAACAACGCCTAACTAAAGGTATAAATAATAATAAAGTTTGTTTTTAAAATGCATGGGCGTCAGTTGTTTGCCTTAAAATGTCAGGTTTTCCCTCGATTTTAAATGGTTTTGGGCCACAAAGAACACATAATAAGTAAGATAAACCTAGTGTTTTTTAACAATTGCTTTCCAGCGTTAAAGAGTAAAAATAAAGAATAATTTCAAACTATATTTAAATGCACGTATCTTTTTTTGATGTTAAGGTTCTAGGCACTCCGCATATGGGTCGGTAAAGCGGGTACGCGACCGCGATTTTTACAGCCTTCGACAGCACGTATGCGTATCCCAGCAATCCGCCTTCTTTAGTAAAAAAATGCAATACAGAACAGTTTTGTATTTTGTTTACAGTGTGTGATTCATGTTGTGATTGTATCTGATTGTTACACGGGGAAATAAGTGTACGTTTAAAAATTTTTGGATCAAATATGGATTTATTTAATATTAAATTTGTGGGAAACTTAAAAAAGTCCTGTAATTTATAATTATATTTTAAAAGAATATTTGCGAAAAGAATACACAGAAAGAGCTTGAAATGAAATAGCAAACCTGTCAGGTAAAAAAATGTTTTATTTTTTGTCTGTAAAATAATGTTGGGTAGGATTCAGGCTATTTCGTACTTATCTTAGAGGGCTCTAATATGACACTCTTTGACCCGGTGGGATAATCCAAACTGGTAGTTTTTCGTGGAACGTCGGCGTTTTCCAATTAACATATAAGTTCATTGACTGAGAATATAGTAAAAATTTACCATTAAACGTATGCTCGTCTCTGTACGGTTGTCGCCACTTCAAACACGAATATGCGCGTACATACTGTCGAATCTCGGTCTCGTCGCTGCTTCACCGACCCATGTGCAGAGTGCCTTAGCCATACTTTAGTAAAATATACTTACATTATTTTATTTTTAAGTACAATACCATATAATATTATTACGCAAATGGTAGAAGTTTGCTATATCATTCGCAAACTTTAGATTAGTGGATGCTATTTATGACTTTGAAATAGGTTTATTACCAGCTGTATTTTCTTTTGGCACGCTAAATAAAGATTTATTTCAATCAAGATAAAAAACCTCTTTTATTATTCGGTTTAAAGGCTTTTGTTGGACTCATTTATTCATTCTTAAAGTGCTTATATAATATTTATTGTGACCACCAGAGGTATGGCTAATATACCGAGTGACACAAAATGTTGTGTCTTCGCATTTGTTTTTTTAGTCTTTAAGAAAGACTATTAAAATTTTTACAGTAATAATATGCATAAATTGACATTTTTTAACATTATCACATCATTTAAATTACTTCCGGTTTAACTGACAGTACCATAAACTTTATTATTTTAAATGCAAGTGCCTTATTTCTTTTTCATATTTGTATTCTCTATAAAAACAATGTTTTGAATGATTTATTATACAGGGTGTTTATTTTCAAAATGGCGCCCTAAGAATACTTTTTTAAAAATCAAATACCGCCATTATTTCTGCCTTAAATATTTTTTTTTTGTTAAGTAGGCTGTCAAAAAAATACCGATTTAATTTTTATTATGTTTTCTCTAATAAATCACTTACATTTGGTAATTTTAGTTAAATTTTCCAAACATTTTAAATGAAAAACATCCCTATTTTTTTGTTTTTAATACACCAAAATCTATTTTAAATGGCATATCACAATATATTGTTTACTTTCAAGATGACGGCCATAGATCATTAATTTATAAATTTAATTATACGGATATTGTCAAAAAAAATTGCTGGTACATTTATATTTTGCTTTGTTTATTAGGGTGTGACTTTGTTAGCATGGATTTTACTGAGACAGCAGTTATTATTGATTTTATTTTTAAAAAACAGAAAAGAAACACCAAAAACGGTATTGGGTTTTAATCATCTCCAAAATACATCGAAATATAATTTTTTAAATACTGTGATTAAAAAGTTGTGAATGCGCGGTATCATATAAAAATAAATATGTACGTTTAGTTAACACAATTTTTCAGTTGCCGATAAAAAGTTGCTAGTGCGCGGCTAGCCTTTATCTACGGTACATTTGCTACAAAATAGCAAAAAAATTACAAATTAACTTTTTTATACTTTTTTTTATAGCTTATAAAACAATGCAATAAACATCTGTCCCATTTTCTTTTAATAAGAAAAACAAATTACTGTAAAGGGTTTTCCATTTTTAGCGCTCGATGTTTGACAACGATGCATGACCAAGGCAAGAATGATACAGCCGTTAAATTTTGGCGGAGTTCTCAGTCAGTAGTGATATTTTACTATGAAACGCTACACGATTGAACAACGCATAAAAATCGTTAAAAACTATTATCAAAACCAGTGTTGGGTTCACCAAACGTTCCGTCACTGCGTTTAATTTATGGTTTTTCCACCTATGTCCTGGATTTAACTTAGTTGGATTTCTTCTTGTGGGACTACATCAAATCTCAAGTAAATGCGGACAAACTATAAACGATTTCCGCCCTAAAGGCCAACATAACTCGCACCATTGATGAGATTGGGCAAATTTGGCATGGGCAAATTTGTGTCAGAATATCATCGAAAATTGAATCTCTAGGATTCGAATTTGTTTTATTTTCATTTAAAGAGCACTGAAAATGGAAAACCCTATATACATCAAATAATTAGATCCCTAGGATGTAATTATTATTAAGAAATTTAAATATATTTGTTGCCTCCTTTATATTAGACCAATAAGAATACTTTTTTTTGTAAAAGTTATTGCACTTTATGCAAAATCGCAATTGATATAACTGTTTATATGCTACCTGAAATTTTTTTATACTTTGATGCGAGAAACTTCAATGATACGTGGACATACGGATCCATGATTTTAATTATATTATTATTTTGTTAATTTAGTATTATATTAACTAAAAATAGAACCCATGCTAAAAAAACAAAATTAGTTTTTTGTCCACAAATACCTGCCCTATGGAGCGTTTAAATTTAGCCAACGTTTTCAAGATAAAATTATGTTTAAAAAGGCACAATTTTTTTTTCTTTGTGACAGCTCAAGAAAGCTCATGTCTAAGTACCGGAGTATTGTGGATGTCGAGTTGTTGGACCTTTAACCAATCTTTTATCTCTGTTTTGTCAACGCTGTCTAAGCACTGAAATATGTATTTTTTGCATTTTACAGCACCATTTAGACAAGGCAGTAGTAAATACCACCACGAACGTTCTTTTTAAATAACTGCTTCTTAAGAGTTTAAATATTATTTTTCTTTTAAGTTTTTTATCTAAACTTTTTGATGAAAATTTGCGTAAAAGTAGATAACAGTATTATAAAAAGAAGCTATGTTAGATATTGACTGTAGTATAATTTTTTGACACAAAAAAATTAACTTTGCTATCGTTAGTTTTAGAAAAGGTAATTTATATTTGTAATTTTTTAACGACTATACTGTCAAAATTAACAAATGGCATTTTGTTCTAAATTTAACTTAGTATTATATTATTTCAGGTAGATGTATATGTAAAATTTTTCCGACCGAAAATTTTATAGGCCAGTGGATTTGGTTTGTAGTGGTTTGGCTTTTTTGAAAAAGATTTAAATTGGCAACACTAGTGTATATTTGCGCCTCAATCGACGCTTTAAATCGATCTACCTCAAAACCTTATGTGATTAGTTTGGCAAATATCCATCTCAGGAAAGCAAATAATGTTCCTACTGGTTTACATTGATCCAGAAGAAAAACCTGATAAGCTCCATTTTATATATTTTACGGTCAAGTGTCAAAAGAAATACAAAATAAATGTTTTATCTACTTGCGTGCCAAAAAGTTCACATTTTCATACGCATTTTAGTTTTAAAAGACTTACTTTGCCACACTGATCCGGAAAAGTACTTTTCCGCACTTATTTACCGCACTAGTGGCGAAAGTCTTTTTCGCACTAGTGCCGAAAAGTACAAAAATATCGAACCATATATTAACAGAGTCGCAATAAAGAATTTTCATGAACTTCATTTTTTAAAAGAAAATTTTGTTTTTAAACAAACCAACTTAAGAAATGGAAAAAACACATTTTTCAGAACAAATAAAACTTATATTAATCGCTATTAACCTGAAAAATGTCACAAGTGGTACATTAACCATCAATATTAATAAGTACAGGGTGGGCAAAATTGAGCGTTTTTATGGGCTATCTCAATTATTACTGGAGTAATTAAAAACCGATGTTATGGGCTCGATTCTGGAGAAACTTAAAATTGCGTAGTCAAAATTTTATTAAAATTATTTATTCAATAGATGCGAGGGGACATTCTCGTTTTTGATTTTTCCGAATATATCCTTTAATATAAGAAAAAGGTAATAACCACAACGACAATTTTTGTAAAACTTTTTACGTAGAATCTGCAAAAAGTATTCAATTTTTTATACAGGGTTGCCTCAAAAGTTAAGATGTCAACATAATGTTTTTCCTATGGAACACCCTGTATGTTTTTTTGCCAATTAATAGTTATTGTCACTACAATAATAAATATATATAATATAGTACCATTATCTCCTATAGTTTTTTAAGTATTTAATTTTTATTCTATGTTTTTGAGCGTACCCCGTATAAACACTTTATTTACAATAATATTTAATTTAATAATTAAATGTAGCTATTAAGATATTTTTTATTATTTATACTAAACTTAATATCCTCTTAAAAGTATAAACACTGTAAACTGTGTGGTTTTTAAAAGTGCCAAATTCTTTTAAATTATCTAATTTGATTATATGAGGATGATGCCATTAGGTTATTGGGTGTAATAATCATTTTTTTTCCCTAGTCTGTAGCATATTTTTAGAAATTAGAAATTAATTTAATATAATATTGTAAAAGAATGTGTTTATACGGCGTACGCTCAAAAACAAATATTAAAATAAAATATTTAAAAACTATTAGAGATAATGATACTATGCTATATATTTAATATTGTGGTGATAAGGACTAATAACAAGTAAAAATTATACGATGTGTTTCATAAGAAAACATCAAGTTGGCATCGTAACTTTTTGACGCAGCCACGTATAAAAATCAAATAATTTTTGTACACTCTACGTTATTATTTCTACAAAAATTTGTTTCTATGGTTTTTGCTACTTCCTATATTAAAGAATATGTTGGGTAAAATAAAATACGACAATTTTTTTAATTTTCCCTTGTAAAATCGAGCCTATAATACCTAAATCGGTTTTTAATAACTCCTGTAATAACTGAGATAGCCCAATAAAACGTCCAATTTTGCCCACCCTGTAGAAGTAGGGTTAGGTGGCATTGTGTTAATTTTAAAAAATAATAATATGAAAATTTTCTTTTTATGTTTTCTTTACGCTCTTGAAAAAAAATAGCGTTTCTAAGACGTACTACTGCTTAACCAAACCCCGCTACGCGTCGTTCGATCAACTGCAGTCGCGCGAAAAAGTGGCACCTTCGGCACAAGTAAGAAATATACTAATATCATTTTGTCAATGTATTATGTTTGCAATTTAAATAACTGTATAGACCAGAGGTTCCCAAACTTACTTGTACTGTGACGCCCTTGGACACATACTATTATCTAACGACGCCCCTTGCGGCGAATTTTTTAAAAAGAAATGCATTTCCAAATTGCAACAACCTTGCCCTTTGTTTTCAGTCCTTAAAATTTTAAAGAGCAAAATAAAGGGATCTTCCTATATTTTTAACGATTTTTGAAAAAGCAACAATAGTCTCTTAGTTTTAGTCCTTCAAATTCTGAAGAGCAAAAAAACGGCCTCGCCTAATATT
Organism: Listronotus bonariensis; assembly: GCA_014170235.1. NCBI lineage: Eukaryota > Metazoa > Arthropoda > Insecta > Coleoptera > Curculionidae > Listronotus > Listronotus bonariensis. The sequence continues at coordinate 10,314 of JACEGR010003381.1, forward strand.
TTTACGTTTTTGGGTCACGGATTATTTATATTCACCATCTCGATATTCAAATATTCGGTTAAACCTTTACTACACTTTTTTTGTTCCATCAACACACGACGCCTCTGCAAGCAGGGCCGTAGTATCCATTAGGCTGACTAGGCTACAGCCTAGGGCGCCATGAAAAAATAGGCGCCAGACAGGGGGAGGAATAGGCGCTAGACAGGGGAGTTTAGGAAAGTTTAGGTTGAGTGGGGATTTTGGTGACAAATTTCTTTGTAATTGGAGGACCATTTTTTTATTTTTTTTTGGTAGAAAATAGGCGCTCCGGGTATTCTAGCCTAGGGCGCCTCAAGCCGTTAATTCGGCCCTGTCTGCAAGGGCAGTGTGACGTCCCAGGGCGTACAGTTGGGAAGAGATGGCATTGACTTAAATGTTCATTGAAAGCAAATTTAGGTTCATAATGTCCTTCCGGTAGTCCACTGAACATGGTCTTTGATCTTTAATCCAGAAGAACCAGTTCAGATCTTAAGCCTGCGAAACAGTATATCTCACAATATTTGTGTTTAAGGAGATGAATCCGGCAATTAAATTAACATTAAATATCTAAAATGCCAAACACAGAAAATCATTATTCCATCGGAGCCTTAAATTTAGTGTTGATTATAATAAAATATTCTCAGAAACATTTGAGAACATAAAACTGTTTTACATAAGTGGTGAAATGTAAGACAGACCTGTCGAACATATTTTATCGAATATGTAGAAGACTTTCATTGAAAACAATTTTAAATTTAAAGCGTTTATTCCAAGAATGATAAGCAGCGTTGCCATCTGCTCGAGATTTATTGCTATTTTTTTTTAGAAACAATTTAAGAAATTCAATGAAAATATTTACCAAGGTATTTCCTATGCAAGGAAAGCGAACGGCTGGTTCAAAAATGTTCAAAATCTATGTTTCTTTAAAGTTTTTGTTTTACAATTACCCAAGGAATCGTCTGCTAAATATATTGTATGTACTGGGTATCAAATTACAAATTTACAACCCCCTCAACTTTTTTACTTTTGTTCGTTCAACCCTGTGTTTTCCCACATTTAATATATCTGCCATTATTATTTTGCGACAATATATATCCATCCAAACCTAAAATTTTAATTGGGTATATTACGACGCTAACTTGCATAATAGAAATTTGTGCCTGCATTTCAAAAATACATGCTTCTTATCTTACCCTGTAGAAGTCGTCATCGGAATTTTTCAAATAGCCTATGGTCGGCAACGTGTAGTATTCTAGGCTTCCAGCATTCGTGGATTGTCCAAAGATAAAAAAACTAATATATTTGTTAAGTTTGTACGATAAAAAATGAAAATTTTAATGAGAGTGAAGTTTTATAATTTGACAAACGGTTCATATCTAACTAACTCCCCATATTAAAAAGGTAATACACGCTAAACTTATGCAGAATATTGTGAACAGTGTTGAATAGAGAATATAAAATATATGTATATATTATATATACAGGTCTGGAAAATCGTTATCGAACCATTGGGATTAACAAGTGGAAAAAAGAGAAAGCGATCTTGCCTCAAGTTAGAGAGTAACGGAAAATAAGATATTCCCCAATTTTTAAAATGCAATGATGCCATATGTATGTATACGCCCACTTTCCTGCAGTAGTGGGGCACATCAACGTGCCGTCGCGTCGCCGGGCCCGAGTATTTGGAGAGAGTTCATTTGCAAGCTGTTTGGGGTATCGCAAACTACAAACTACGGCGCTTTCTTTTTAAAATGTTGGTTTATACCGTTAAACAAATAGTTCAAATTATTAAGTGGTACTATGCCGGTAATTCAGCAGAAGAAATAATCGGGAGATTTGCATTTTTATTTGAAGGAGGTCCTGTGCCTGTTAAAAGTACAATTTTAAAAATTATAAGTAAGTTTGAAACCAGCGGCTCTTTACAAAATTGTAGGAAATGCATGTGTAATGATGAGGTGCCGCCTGCACCTCCATTAACCGAGGAACGGCAAGTCCGTGAGACTGCTGTTTGCAGTTTAGCCGAAATTAATTTTCCTTATAATAGTACCAAAATTTCTGAAGAACTTGATATTGAAGCCCGAACAGTTAGGAATATTCTGAAACGAAACAAATACCATTGCTATAAATTGAATCGTTTATTTCAGAAACCCCCTATCTCCAGAATATTAAATTTTGAGTAAACTAATAAAAACTACACAGTTTCAACAAAAACAATTTTTTGTGATAAAAAACAGTTTTGAAGCCGCCCGACAGACGTTTTTAATGTGCATAGATAGGGGATTTCTGCAGTAAACGATGTGTTTACCCCTATACAATTCAATTTTACCCAAAAGTCAATTTCTAAAATTTCGTGGTCGATATGGGCTTTCTGAAATAAACGATTCAATTGCAATCTAGTCAAGAGGTTTTTCCTGAAGACTATGAAAACCGTATGGTGTTTTGTAAGGATATGATGGAGAGGGCCAATGCTAATGACACATTTATCAAAAATATTCTCTTTACTGATGAATCATCATTTTCCTTGCATGGTCATCACAACCCTTCTATCGCTGTAGGTTACTCGATAGAAAACAAGCACATCACTATCCCTCTCAGAACACAATACCCTCAAAAGGTAAACGTGTGGGCTGGCATTTTGGGCGATAATATCATTGGCCCTTTTTTATTAAGGGAAATTTAAATGCCAACAAATACTTGAATCTTTTGAGAAATCAGGTTATTCCAGCTGTTCGGCTCTCAATGACAATTTTGAAGATATTTGGTATCAACAGGATGGATGTCCGGCTCATAACGCCAGGGAAGTTCAACAATTTTTGGGAGTCACGTTTTCAAATCGTATAATCAGCGGAAGAGGTACCATAAAATGGCCTCCTAGATCACCAGATCTGGCACCAAATGATTTTTTTCTTTGGGGACATGTTAAGCAACAAATTTATAGGCATCGTCATGAACGTGCAAATGACTTGGATGAGCTCCGCCAAAAATTAGTCAGGTTCTTATAGGCATAACACCTGAGATACTTGAAAACACAAGAACCGAATTTTATAACAGGTTGGGATATTGTCTTGCACAAAATGGTGGTCTCTTTGAGAACCTTATAAACTAATATTTTAAAAAGTATTAAAGTTTTTATAAGAAATTTTTTTACAAATACTTTTATGTTCTTTAATTTTTTTTAGAATTACATTTTTATTTTTAAAATTATTTGTTTATTCTTTCTTTCGGAATTGCTTTTAATTTTGTTTAGCCCCAAACGGCAAAATAAAGCTCTTAAAAATGGCAGTATTTGATGCATTTAAAGCAATAAATTCATCAAATACCAAAATATTTAATATTTACGTAAAAAAAATTATCAAAATATGTGAAGCAGTAACACCCTCCATGCATGCAAAGAAGCAACTGCGTGCTCGAGGCTCGAGCTCGATCAGCCACATGGATCAGCCATAAACAAAGCGAGCGCGTTGGCGCAGTGGTGGGGAAGAAAGCAAGGGGAACGGGCGGGGAAACACCTCATTCTGTTTCAGTCGAACTCATGTGATTTATTAATCTCTCTTCTCTTCGCCAATATGTTTCCGCCCACCGTAATTACAGCCCCACTCTTTCGTGCCGTAGCAGGAGACGAAATCCAGACGAGAGCCTCTGCGGTACGTGGATGTCGAGTACAGGGTTGCCGACTTGCCTTAACTTTCGGAGTAAAATTAAAATAATAATAGTAATAAAAATGTTATTAAACCTTTTTTACTTTATTTTTGGTGATTTTAGAATGTAATTGTATAATTTATATTTAATTTTTAAAATTTAAGGACTTTCAGGAAAAATAAAAATATCAATTTAGGGCTTTTTGAACTAGGTTTGGGGACAGATTTTTTCGGAATCGAGTCGACTAGAATCCTTTAAAATTTATTTTTACTGGCAAGTCGTTTGCTGTGTTGCAAGCTGCTGCTGATGCTGCTTAATTTAGAAGTTTTGGTCCATATCGTTGACAAAAAGTACAAATTATTAAGTAGTACTATGCTGGTAATTTAGCAGAAGAAATAATTAGGAGGTTTGCATTATTTCAAAAGTTGTACCATCGGAAAGTACAATTTTTGAAATTATTATAAATACCATCGGCTGTTAACGAAATTGTAGGAAGTGCATGTGTAATGATGAGGTGCCACTTGCACCTCCATTAAATAAGAAACGACAAGTCTGTGGTACTGCTGCATTTCCGCCTTTTTTAAAAAAATTCCGACCTGCAGTATTGCGCCCTGGTGCCTTGCACCACCCGGTAGCATATCATCTCAAATGCTTGAACACCAAAGAGAACCGAATTTAATAACAGATTGGAATATTGTCTTGCTAAAAATTGTGGTCTCTTTCAGAACCATAATAACATCAGATTTTAAAAAGATTTTCCACAATGTATAAACATTTCCGTTAGAAATACTTTTATGTTCTTTTTATTCTTTTAGAGAATATTTTACTTAAATTTACTTCTTTTCTTTTTTTTTGTTAAAACCCAAATGGCAAAAAGAATTATGCTTCTAACTTTTCAGGATTTAATGCATTTAAATTATTATTTTTTTAGGATACTCAAATATTTAATATTTACGTAAAAAATGCACCAAAAAAAATTTAACCAGGAGTTGCACTCCCCATGCATGTCTACCATGCTACTGAATTGAATACCATCAGTGTGGCCAGGTAGGTTACGATAAAAATCCCCGCATGGTTCCAAAATCACTTTTGTTTTGGGATACAGAAAAATCTCTGTGATTTAAAGCCACATTTGAGGGCCGCCTTTAATTGTCAATAAATGTATTTTCTACGCCAAAGAAATTGAGAACCAAAAAAAGGTTTACGTAAAAATCGAGAATTTTAAGAAAAAAGTAAGTTAAAGTAATGGTTTGTTTACAACTGACATTAATTGCATGATATTTATGTCAGATAGAAATTCTAGCTAATGTACACGGTCAAAAATGTTGTCTGATATAAATTTTTGATTGTTTACACTAGCCAGAATTTTTATCTGACGTAAATATCATGCAATAAAAGTAAGATCAAAACGTACCTTTAAAAATGTTTTTACCACCATTCTAATAATTCAAAATATAGCCATATTCAACGTTAAGGACGTTATATGGCTATCAGAGTATACTACCTCCCAAATCGTTAAAAATACCCGTTTTTACTTTAAAAATCCCGTTTTACCTTGTCATTAAAAATCCCCGAAAAAAGTCTCTGGCAACACTGTTCAATACCCGAACGCTGCAAGTTCTTGATACGCAAAGCGAAAACCGTCGGCGCCAGTGTCCTAATAGGGGAGTACGTTTGGATGTAAGCAAAGAGAACGGGGAAAAATTTGTGCATCGACAACATCGCATCGTCTGTTTCAGTCGAACTTATGTGATTCAGTATATTCAGAAATACTCTCTTTTCCACTTGGGGAATTGCAAAGGGCGAATAAAGATTTTATATATATATATATATATATATATATATATATATATATATATATATATATATATATATATATATATATACATATATATATGTATAGGTATAGGTTTTTTTGTTAATAATTAAAGATTACTTCATTACATAGCTAACATCTGACGTTCTCGCCCAGCGTAGTGAGCTTTTTCACAAAATATATATTGCGTTCAGGCAACAACCTACAAACAATTACAAAATTACTATTTTTTTATTACAAATTAAAATAATACATAACAACACATTTAAAAAAACACTTTACATAAAACTAATTTTACAAAAACTGCACCTCGAAAAGATTGTTATAGCGCTCACATCTTATTTTGATTTAATAAAAATAAAAAGAGTATCTGTTGCAGGAATTCCTTTTTGTTTTTATTTAAGGGAGCAAGAAGCTTGCTTCCTTAAAGGAATGTGTAGGAATTCCTACAACAGATACTCTTTATTTTTATTAAATCAAAATAAGATGTGAGCCTATAACAATCTTTTCGAGGTAGTAGTTCTAATTATTAACAAAAAAACCTATACCCAAGAAAAATAAATAAATAAGTATATATATATATATATATATATATATATATATAATATATATATATATATATATATATATATATATATATATATATATATATATATACAGGGTGTTACAGAATGTTGTCAACAAAACCCGGGGGCGGGTTTAACATTAAAAAATAGGAAAAAAAGATCATATAAACAAGGGTCCGGAATTGCTTCGTTTTTGAGATACAGGGCGTTGAAATTTTTTAAAAATTTTTGATTTTTACTAACTTTTAAAAATCCTTTTTTCAATTTTCTTTAAATTTGGTGTGTGTGTTTGCAATTGGACAACATTAACGAATAAATTTTGGACAGTTTGAAATTTGTTGTTTTATTTAAATTATGTATTTCGTTTAGTTATTATTTGAATTATTAATTAATAAAATTGCAAGCATTGTACATTATTTTCTCGTTTTACTTAAGCCGCGTTCAGAGAATTATTTTTTTCCTTAAAAACGAAGCGAGACTCAAAAAAAGTAGAGAGACAAAAAGTTGTATTTTTAGTTGCGCAATCTAAAAACTAACTGAAACCTAATAAAACGCAGTGGCGTGACATATTTTTCTCATTAATATGACCTAAGATACCCCCGGGGACGCCAATGGAATAAATATTTTAAATGTAATTAATTCAAAAGATACCCATTACTATTGCAAACACACACACCAAATTTAAAGAAAATTGAAAAAAGGATTTTTAAAAGTTAGTAAAAATCAAAAATTTTTAAAAAATTTCAACGCCCTGTATCTCAAAAACGAAGCAATTCCGGACCCTTGTTTATATGATCTTTTTTCCTATTTTTTAATGTTAAACCCGCCCCCGGGTTTTGTTGACAACATTCTGTAACACCCTGTATATATATATATATATATATATATATATATATATATATATATATATATATATATATATATATGGTAATTTTCTAGAAAATGGGAGCAACTCGATTTTGATAGAAATTTGGTATACGGGGTTTGGGGCGCTGATCACGAATCTGAAAGAATTATTGGCGGAAACGTTTAATTCAAAAATAATGTAAAAAACGTAGAAAAACGGGGTTTTAAAAGGTGAAAATCAAATATTGTGTGACACTTTAGCTTTAAATCAAGAATTGTGTGCAAAAGAAGGGGAATATAGTGAAAATAAGCTTAGTTCAAATTTCGAACTTTGATGATGGATATCTCGAGAACGAAACGTTTCCGCCAAATAATTCTTTTCAGATTCGTGATCAAGCGCCCCAAAACACCCCGTATACCAAATTCTCATCAAAATCGGAGTTGCTCCCATTTTCTAATTTTCTAGAAAATTACCATATATATATATATATATATATATATATATATATATATATATATATATTATATATATATATTTTAATAATGCAAATGCGAAATAATTTGCACAAGGTTAAAATCCTAAATAAAACAAATACATATCGAAAAATATATATATTTAATCATTTAATACCTCAAAATTTCGTGCAAAGTAACATGTTAAATAAAACAGAAAAAATACATGTTCATTTAAATGTCCAAAATCAAAACTAAGAAAATTTATGATTTTTTAATTAAATAGGGGTTACAGTATGATTAAGCCATAAAAACGATGAAAAAACTGGATATTTTTATAAATCTTGACTTAGGTGAAAAGAAATATTAGAATGTTTAAAAAGATTAAAGTTAAGTTAACAAGTGACGTTTTTGTTATCATTGTTAAGTAAGAGTTGTTACTAAAACTGGTTAGTTCTAGTTAGTTCTAGTCCATTCCGTAAATACCCTTACTAAGGTAAGTGTAATTGTTTGTGCATACTGAAAATAGTTATCAGTTTGGCTTGATTGATCCCAAAAGATAGTGCACATTTGGTAATAAGCCTTATAATGCAAAAGCCTCTGAATTAACTTTAACGTCACAATATTGGAAGCGCAAGCAACAAACAAACCATTTTTAGTTTAGACCATTGTTCTAAAGTACTTTATGAATTATTATAATATGAAAATATACAGAATGGCCATTAAAAAACAGAAGCAGAACTAATTTTGAACATTCCAGTTTATATAAGGAGGAACTCTCGGACACGGCAATTTTTGATTTTAGGGGAATCAAGTATTTGCCACTTTTACCCAAGAACTGCAACCCTTTAGCAGGGATGATTACAACTGTTAAGCTTGAAGACTGTGCTGGTATATTCCTTGATATGACCACTTGTCAAAATTTAGATTATTTTTATAAATAATATTAAATCATATCCCTTTAACTAACGCGATGAGATAAGGGTTAAACGATTTTTTAAAATTAAATATCAATTATAGGGTGTATTTTACTTTTCAGTTTTGGAATTGAATAATTGATATCTTATTTTAATGATCGTTTAACCCTTATTATATCTCCTTAGTTTTGCTCTTACAGGTAATTTAATATTATACATTAAATAAATAAAAATAAATATGTTGACAAGCTGTCATATTAGCGAAAATAACGGCAGCGACATAATACTTGGCAGTTGTAATTAGGGTCGAGAGACCTTCAAAATAAGATATCACTGGGCCGCTCTTTTCATTTAAGATTTTTTGGTGTGAGACTCTCCCTTCTAGAGAGTTGTAGTTTAGAAGGTGAAAGTGGCAAAAAATATTTTTCCCTAAAATCAAAAATTGACTTGTCCGAGATTGTTTCCATATCTTACCTGAAGTGTCCAAAATTAGCCCCCTTTTTTAAAAAATGGTCATTCTGTATACAGGGTGTTTAAAAAAACATGAAGCATCGCCTCGTGAGGTAATTCTTTACTAAAAATAATATAAAAAAGTCATATGCACATGGGTCTGGAAACGCATGGTTTCCGATATACAGAAGGTTAAAGTTTCATTTTTTTTAAAGACTTAAAAGCCGGTGGTCACTTTCAACATTTTCTTTTAGCCTTAAGTCAATTGTGCATTGTACAAAAACAAGAGTTTTTAATAATCATTGTGTCTTTGAGATTACTTTTGTTATTTTTATAAAAGTAACCTAAGGGAAACCCCAAACAAAAAATACCAAGAGGTAACTTTTGTGGCTTTTGTAGTAAGCTGATGCATCAAAATTGTAAGTCAGTGGCGCACATAATTTTCTCTAAATACATTTTTACAGTTACCCTGTACGCACGCCACTGCCGCAGCTGTAAGCAGATTTTTACTTAAAATTATGCACTTTATTATTACAAGTTCCAAGTTTCATTAAAATCGGTTTAGTGGGTTTAAGTCATTTGAAAAATATAAAAAAACTTTAACTCCCTGTATATCGGAAACCATGCGTTTCCGGACCCATGTGCTTAGGACTTTTTTTTATTTTTAGTAAGGAATTACCCCACGAGCGATGCTTCATGTTTTTTAAATCACCCTGTATACAGAATGACCATTTTTAAACAAAGGAGAGCCAATTTTGGACACTTCAGGTCAGATATGGAAACAATCTCGGACAAGTCAATTTTTGATTTTAGGGAAAAATATTTTTGCCACTTTCACCTTCTAAACTACAACTCTCTAGAAGGGGAGAGTCTCACACCAAAAATCTTAAATGAAAAGAGCGGCCCAGTGATATCTTATTTTGAAGGTCTCTCGACCCTAATTACAACTGCCAATTATTATGTCGCTGCTGTTATTTTCGCTAATATGACAGCTTGTCAACATATGTTTTTGGTAAAACCCTGTATAATTTTTTTATTACTATTTTAATATTTTATCATCGTAAAATATACCTAAATTGTATAGTACCTAAACAAAAACATTGTGAAATAAAAATTATATGGCAATTTGTTTCTAATACAATACCTATGTATATCCAATATTTATTTGCTCTATACCAAGTTAATACCTAGGCACAAAGCGTTTTAAAGTATGGAATTTGTACTCTCTTAGGAAAATTGTTTTTAACCTTGACAAAGCAGGTCTCAACTTTATACGTTAAAAGCATCTTACGAATTTCATAAATTTGGTAATCGGTTTAAAAACATTTCAAAATTCGTAGCGGCTCTTACTAAACTTCGTAGAAGTTTAAGCAACGGAAACACTAAGCCTTCTTAAGGTTTTAAATCAATAGACCTACATTTCCTGTTAATACTTTTAAATTATTTTAAGCCCTAAAACAATATATTTTCTTCGATACTAAGAACCTAATTTTTATTTTAAGTACTTTTATTTTTGTAACTTACTACGACTGTTTAAAAAAATGCGGTTTTTTCATCGTTATTGTAAAAATATGGTATACAATGTATCCGATTGTGTCTACGTATAAATAAAAATATGCATTTTACGAAAGAAGGTTATTCTTTATAAAAACTTCTGCATGATCCAAAACTAAAAAGGCGATGATCAGACATAAAATTGTATGGGTAATAACCAGGTTTTTGACTAAAAATGTAATTTTTTCCTAAGAGTAAAGTACTTGTATTTTTTCATTTTCATATATTTTAAGAATTAAAAATAACTTTTAAATATGAGGGTTTGTTCCTTTCAATTTTTTGCAATAACTGTGAAAATTTAATAATAATAGAAAATTAAAAAAGTATTATTTAATAAAATATATCTATTAAATGTAGTGCATTAATGTACAAACTCAAATTTTTACAATTTCCACAGAACAAAAATAAAACAAAAAATTTGTTTACTGTAAAGTAAAATTGACAGAATTTTTTTAAGATGCTGGCTGGGCCCCATCTTTAGAAAAAAACATTGGAATGGGGGCCGTATGGCACACTATTTTAATGCTTCTTACGAGTACTGAAGTACTCTACAACCCTAGAATTACAAATCAATACCTTTACCCGCTACAAAATGGCGGTACCTAAAGAATTACCCAAATACATAATTTTGATGGACATATGTCCAGCCCTTAAAAAGTTAGATATACTAAATGTAATATTTTTTAAACTTCTTTACCTATTTTCTTTATGGTAATATAATATATACTATACTTTATTAAAAATATATACTTTTTGTCCTACCCTGTATAGTATCACCAGTATTACCGTTAATCTTTAAAAGGACTTTTAGAAAATACCACATTAAGTACATCTTAGTTTTGGAAATATACCCATCCAAATCAGGGATTTTACAGCGTGTCTTCGGAAGTTTTAACAAATGGGAAACATTTTTATTATTAATTTTACGAAAAAAGTGTCTCATAAAAATTCCTGCTTAATGAGAAAATACATTTTCACAAAAATATTTGAAGGTTGGATGTACACGGTGGCTTAAAAATGACTTGTTTCCAAATTAAAATAAGGGTTATTTCCTAACTACGGTACCAAACTTTAAAGGGTGATTTCTTATGTCATTTTATGAAAAAAGTTCCTATAAACATATGTTGCTTCGTTTCTGAGATACAAGGCGTTAAATATTTTTTAAAAGGTCTGTTTGTTTTTAAATATCCTAAATACGTAGACAGATAATTAATTAGGCATTGCTTTTTCCGTTTCTATTAAAAAGAATCAAAACCAAAATGTAACCAGTTTCAACTAAGCATAATACGATATTTTTGCTTACACACGTTAGCCCTGCGGCCCCGTATCATTGATACGGTTGATACGGCGGTAGCTATGCCTCTGAATTTTATAAACCAAAGTTTTAGTTTTTTAAATTGATTCATTTAAAAATGAAAAGGGAGTGGCCATTAAAGAAATGCACTATACATCCGTGTCCAAGATAAGGAGGGCCAGTAAGGGCATATTGAAAATGGTATGAGATACGTAGTTGATTAAATTAGAACAATGTTGAGGTTTATTGTACCCAATATTATGCCGTTTAAAAATTTTAAAAGTTTTGAGTATTTCCGGAGATATCTAAAAAACGAGAAATTAAAATTTTCTTTTATTTTTTTCCTGGTCTTATTCAAATTCGGATTTAGAAATAAATTGCAGTTTTGCATTTTTACTTTTTCTGCTGTTTTGACCAGGAAACATTTTTTATTTATTTTTTTTTTGGTTTTTTCGGATATCTCCGAAAATACTCGGAATTTAAAAAAAGGTCTAAACAACATATTATTTGGCACATAATACCTTAACTTTGTTCTCATTTAACCGACTTAGTATCTCTTACCATTTCAAGCTGCCCATATTGGCCCCCTCCTTTTTGACCACGTTGTATTATAAACAAAAGAGTTTATGTTTTTATCTATACTTTTTATTATTTCTAGGGCGTTCAGGTGAGCCAAAATATGTCATCAGGAGTTATTATTAGTACCCACAGCTTGGTTCTGCAAAGCGTTACAAGGTGGCAAAGTGGCGCGTATAACTGCATGGCTGTCAATCCTCGGGGTGAAACAATGAGTGATCCAGTGGTTCTCAGAGTACGATGTAAGTATTACTTTTAAAAAAAATGAAATATAGGAAAGAAAATTAATTTATCAAAAACAAATAATAAAACATTTAAACCGGTAAAATGTATTTAAAAAAGACGCTATGTAAATTATTATCAAATTTTATTATAATATACAGTGGTTATAAATAAAGAAAAATGTCTAAAGTGCTTTAGACCAAAAGCTTCTTACTGGCAGAATTTTCTTAGTTTAATTTAATCTGCTTTTTTCAGTTATCTACTTTCAGTATTTGTCAAAAGAAGGTTTTTTATGTCATAACATTATGTAGAGGCGCCGAAAACTATTTACTTTATTTATCTACTTTTTAGTTTATACTCTAAACACATATGTGTTTTGGATTTTTCATCAGTTACTGTCACCTAACTGAAACTGAACAGGGTCTCCGGATTTTGTTGCAACTTCATGGTATTTTTGGTATTATTAGTGATAGAGACTTGCGGTTTTCACGAACTGTTTCTAATTTTTGATAAAACATAAGATGACACCAAAAGATTTTTCATGACCTTTTTGTTTCTGACATACAGAGCAAAATTTTTTTTTTTTATTCTTGGACTCCTCTCGATTTTCAGTTCTCTTGTAACTTACAACAAAAGTAAAACATATATTGGTAGATATTTTATGGAGAATCCAGTAGTGAAGTTGGATCTTTTTTAATTTATATTTTTCGAGATATGAACTAAACATATGATTTTTCGTATGTAACCCTATATATTTCTTATTCTACATACAAAACCTGGGTATTTTTTTAATTTTGGACCCTAAATTGATGTTTTTATTATAAAATTAAATTTCGCTTAGTGGGCCGTGATATAGATTTTATAACCAAAGAATGAGGTTAGCCCTCAGTTCTTGTTATTTATTTACATTTTACAGCGAAATATAAGTTTGAGCTATTTTATCTTGCCCAGCAGTCCTATTGACTCCTCGGTTTCTCAAATTTGTTCACTTACTAATTAATTAATTCAACTAGCTTTATAGCATTTATGTTTAAAAACGTGTCAAAATCAATATGTATCTATTATTTTTTAAAATTCTTTTAATTTTAAACAAAATAGTAGAAAACCGTGTATGAAAAAGTTATCAAAATTAAAGTTTTACAGGTATCAGTTTCATACATGGTTTTCTTTTTTAAACAAATGGTTTTCTAAAAATTGCAAAGGACCACAAAACGCTGAAACTGCAAAAAACCGAATTGCGGGGGCCAATGGGAGCACTTATGAGAGGTTATGTAGCACCTCATTTTAAAAGCCCTTTAAGACTCTAATTACCACCACTTTGATTTTGAAAATCGGCCCAGCTGTTCCAGACTCACAAGTTAGCATAAAAACCACACTATTTGTATAGTAGTTAAGTCAAATTTCAAATGGTTATAGGTCTGGAACGGCTGGGCTAATTTTTAAAAACAAAGTGGCGTTAAATAGAGTATCAAAGGGCCAGCAAATGAGTTGCTACATAATTCTTCTTTTAATAATTAACAAAAAGCTAGTACCTTCTTTGCCCCCGAAACTCGGTTTAGTGCAGTTTGACCTTCAGTTTTGACGTTAGATTCGTGTTCGGCGTCAAAAAATATGTCAGAAAATCTTTGATCGATACCCAGCACAGACCACTTTTTTTATTTTGTGGACCAGTGTTATGAATACATACTAATTTTGAACACTGTTTAAAGTATAAATACAGTGGCGCTGATCCAAATTAACCAGTTTTTAAATAATTTATAAGTAAGCAAACTTGCAGAACCGAGGCGTAAATGAAGGTGCTGGGCGGGACAAAATATAGAATGAAAAATTAAAACCTAAATTTTGCTGTAAAATGTAAACAAATTATGAAATCAGGGCTGACTTTATTCTTTGAGGTATAATGTCTATATCATGGCCCACTACGCAAAATTCAAGTTTAAAATTAAAAACATCAATTTAGTAGTTTATTTAAAACTGTCCTATGACTTTATAGTCATGAAATATAATGCACTAATGAAAAACTTAAATGTTCTCGATTTTCGGAAAAAAAACAAAAAATATATTTTCTTTTTTGGGTATGAGCAAAATTACATATTTGAAAGTAGTTTTTAATTTTAAACATCTTTTCTTTATAACAATTTGCGATATAAGCAAAAATGCAGGTACTTTACTCTTGAGCAAAAATTACATTTTTGGCCAAATCTCGTACATGACTGACACAATTTGATATCTCATGATTGCATTTTAGGTTTTGGGTCATGCAGAATGTCATTTAGAACAAAGTTTGTAATCGATAAAAATAAAAATACAAAATTTTAATAAACCCCATAATTTGACAAAAATATCTTGCGTATATTTGTTTATAGCCGAAAAATTGTGTTAAATATGAATTTGTGAAAAATCAGGCGTTTGAAAAGAAAATTACAACCGTTTTTTAGTCTATTTCAGTATAAAAATTTAAATTAATTTATTTTCAATAACAGCAAAATCAGTTTCATAAAATTGTTAAATAAAATGATATTTAAAACAAATTTTTGAAATAATATTTTGCTAACTTATAATAAAAATAAAAAAAGGTAGTTTATCATATAGAAAAATAATGTTTTTTAAGTTTTTGCGTACTCTGGATTTAAAATCAACATTTTATCTTCGTGGAATCTGCTTTTTGCAAGCAAATATTTTTATTAAAAATAACCTATTTAGGGATTGTTTTTAGAAATATCGGTACAAAGTATGAATTTTACCAGCACACGTAAAAGTCACAAGTACATTTTGTTAAAAAAATTGTTCATACATTTTAAAGCTATTTATGGTAAAAGTTTTTGTAAAGATAATTTATTGATTACATTAATGAGATCCATAAATCTTCATTAAAATACTGTACAGGGTGGATTTTTTTCGTTGGTATTATAGGGTACAGGCTAAACGGTAAAAGATACAAAAAAACTAAGATATGTCTCGTCCTCTTTTTTAGTGTTTAGTTTAATGAAGCAATTAGATTCGCGCTCCCTTGATTGATTAAGAAGATTCTCTAAATTCGATTTTTAATATGTCTTATTACTCGGACATTTATGAAGATAGAAAGAAACTTTAAATTCAAAAGTTTTAACAATTTTTACGTAGAATCCAGTGGCGTATCTATAAAAATATAAATATTTAAATTTTTGAGATATAACCCAAACTTGCATTTTTTTAAATTGGATACCCTGGATTTGAGTATATCAAAAAATTGCATTTTTCTTGCCATTACAACAATATATAACATTTATTATTTTGCATTGTGCTAAACAGCAAATCCAACAAGAAAATTTAAAAAACATAATTTGCCATAGATTGCGTTAATATTCATTTATTTTTTAAAGGATATGTATATAAAAACCCAATTTAATAAGAAAGCATTTTTTAACCAGAATAGTAACTACCACAAAAAATAAATTAATGTATAATAGAAAGTAAAGAATATTAGGTACTTAATAATTTTTTGTGCTGGTGTTTAATCATAAAATGTACTCAAACGCTTTCTATTTTGTTTGATGCATTTTTGGCGCCGGTTTGAAATTAACTAGTGGCGATATAGACGTACATATTTGGTATTCTTATTATCTTATTTTTAAAAAAACCTAAAGCAAATATATGTTAATTTTTTTAAAAGTGTACTATATCTAGTTTTATTACAAGCTAAGTCAGAAAATGCATCGAACAGAATGAAAAGCATTTTAGCACAACCAGCGCAAAAAATTATTAAGTACCTAAGATAAATGTTTTGTTGCTATTATAAATAAAACTATTTAGTGGTTGTTTTTGTTTTGGTTAATAAATGTTTTATTATTCTTGTTAAATGGGGTTTTTGTATACATACCCTTTAAAAAATAAATGAATATTAAGTCAATCCATGGCCAACTATTTTTTTAATTTTTTTGTTATATTTACTGTTTAGAACAATGCAAAATATTAAGTGTTACATATTGTTGTAATTGCAAGAAAAAATGCAAGTTTGGGTTATATCTCAAAAATTAAAACATTCATATTGATTTTAGGTAAGCAACATTAAATAATTGGTTATTAATTTTTTTTAAAGTTATCTGATTTTTATTATACAGTGCTTATCTAAATTCAGGACCTCCTCCTAACTTTTAAATTGTGTGGTACTTTTTATGAAAAATTGAGGACTTTAGTACGACAACATACACCAAGGTTTAGGCAAGAAATGACAAATATAAATGTCAAATTGATAGCTGGGCACCGTTTAAAAAATGGATAGGAGGGTCTTATGGTTCATCACTTTAAAGCTCCTGACAAGTCCTTTATAACCCCATAATATAAAGGCAATACCTTTGCCTACTACAAAATGGGTGTACTTTGAAAATTATCTAAATACCCCATTTGTATGGCCATATTTCGAATCTTATAAAGTTCGATACACTTAATGTGGTATTTTCTTAAAGCTCTTAGGATTCATTTCTGGCAGTATTGGTGATAATATACAGGGTAGGACAAAAATATATAGATTTTTTTTAATGAGGCACCTTGTATATTATAGCAATATTAAAAGATATTTAAAGGACCTTTAGGAAAATATCACATTAGGTATAACTAACTTTATTAGTTTTGGAGATATGTTCATTGTCCAACCAAATCGGGTATTCAGGTAATTTCAAAAGTACCGCCATTTTGTAGTAGGTAAAGGTATTTACTTTATATTCTGGGGCTATATAGTGTTCGTTAGAAGCTTTAAAATGATGTGCAACGAGACCCCCTTTCCATTTATTTTTTTTTTAATGGCGCCCAGCTCTCATTTATTTTAGTCATTTTTTGTCTAAAATTTGGTTTATGTTGTCTAACTAAACTCCTTAAATTTTTATGAAAAAATACCAAACAATTCAAAAGTTAGGAGGAAGGGTCCTGATTTAAGACTGTATGATTACAAAACCAGAATAACTCTTTATAATATACTTATAAAAAAATTAAGTTTCTTTAAATATTTTTATTCTGGAGAAACGCCAAATATTATTTTCTTTATATGTTAAACGACGTTAGTTTTTAATTTTAAATTAAATTTAAACTAAAATGACTCTATACCTAAAACATACCTGCACATAATAAACAAATTAGCTCCGAATTCTAAGACCAAGAACGTTCCAGAAGACAAACTGCAGAATAGACCAAATATTTCGAATACAATGCCGCTTAGGAACCTCGAACAGGTGTTTCCGTGTAATCTAATGCAGTTTCACGTATTTAAGTGCATCTGTGGCCAAATATGCATTTAATTGCACCCGTCGCATATAGTCGTCTACGCGGAGAGAATCTACCTTTGTGTTTAAATGCACTTTAATTCAAAATGGTTTTTTTAAATCAATATGTCATGATTAAAATTTGTCGATTATTTGGCAGTATAAAATGGGATATAAATAGTTATTTTTTTATTTTACAAAAGTTGCTAAAATATGTATGTTAACATATACATACAGGGTTAGTTTTTTCGATGTTGCAGATAATTATTTTCTTAATGGAAAGGTTTTTTTGAGCTTTGACATAAACTTTCATTTTTAAAACGAAAACCATAGCTGGCCATGACATTTTAAAAATGGCCTTTTTATAAGCTGTTTAACGATGTATAACAAGATACACTTAAAATAAAAAATAAGGTAGTTGTGGACATATTAATTTTTAAATTTGTGTGTTTTTCTAGTTGGCCGCGAAACAAGTAAACTAGTATTGTTGAAAATTTCTTTTTTTTAAGCCCTTTTAATAAATATTTTACCTTGCATATGTTCGGTTCATGTAACAATAATTATTTAAGTTTATAACGTAGACGTGTTGTGTCCGAAAGACAAAAAATTGGTTTTAAAAAGATATAGCATTAGTATAAGCAATAATGGTGGAATTTTCGATAATTTTAAAAAAGTAATGTTCTTCCTAACTTAGTTTACTTTTAAGCACTATTACAATTATATTATAGTGGTAAATTTAGTAGTTGAATTGATTCCCACTTGTTAATTGTTAGTTTTTGTTTTTGAAAGTTTAAAACAATTAAAATACTATGAGTGTTTCGTTAAATGTTTTAAGAAACTCTTTATTGGCAATAAAACTAGTTTAATTGTTTAAGACCAAGTGACATTAAAAACAAAATTTAAAATAATTATGTCTAAAACTACGTTATTTTTTATTTAAAGTATATCTTGTTTTACATCGTTAGAAAATTAATACCTAGAAAGGCATGTTTAAAAATGACATACCCAACTATGGTTTTTATTTAAAAAAAATAAATATAATGTTTGGCTCAAAAACGGTGTAGTACTTTAAACGGTTTTTCACAATATCTACTAGGCCATTATTTTTTTTGGACGAAACAAAAAGTGATTTAAACTAAGCTCTAAAAACTACAATACTTTCCCCATTTAAGTAACCGTACCTGTAGCTGCAGCGGTTTTCGAGATCCCTGCACCAAACATTAAAAAAAACCACCCTGTATAATATACAGGGTGTAATTTAACTGATGGCTGAAAATACAAAATATGGTTTATAAGCTCAGTTTAAAAAAAAGTTTATATTAAAATATGTCCTAAACCTCTACAGGGGTGTAAGATTTTTAAAAATTGTTTTCTTACATACCTTTTAAACTGTTCTAGATATTTTGACGACACTTGACATGCACCTTACCAATAATGAACATGTATTTTTGATGTAGAAATTTTTAAATATTTTCACCAGTGGCGTCCATACGGAATGAATATTGAAGATTTTTCAAAAAAGAATATAATACCTACGCTATTGCTTCTTTCAAAAATAAAACCTACTCTTTAAATTCTCATTTAGTTTGCAATAAATTGGACCTTTTAACTTTTTTGTCTAATGCACCGTTTTCGGGTAACATAATAAAGTTATAAACAACAGGGTGAACAAACTTAAGTCGGTATTATTCCTAACTTCTTTATTATTGGAGATAAAATGTCTGTTAAATTAGTAAAGTTGTAGTATTTTTTTGCTGATTAACGTGCTTCCGTCAGAAAAACAATTGAGATTTGTTGCAACAAATATACTTTTTTAAATAGAACCCTGTATATTATATCACCATATAAAAGATCTCAACTCAACTCAACTCAAAATATGCTTTATTGTCCAAAGAACAAAATTCTCATTGACAAAGCGATCAAACAGCTTAAAAGAAGTCCACATGTGATATATCCAATTTGATAGTAAACTGGCACTTTGTAAATAAAACACCCTGCATATTGCATTAATATTAAACAGATAGTTTAAAAGCTTTAAGAAAATACCATATTTGATATATTTACCTCTTATAGTTTTGGAAATATGGCCATACAAATCTGAAAATGATGATAAATTTCCATGTCTACAGCTGTAAACTTTAAGTACTCTAAGTTTAGTGTCGTAGGTAAAATGGACAGTATATCCACTATTTTTTAAATTTGGATGGCCATATTTTCAAAACTATAAGAGATAGACATATTAAATCTGGTATTTTCTTAAAGCACTTTAAAATATTATTTAATGGTAATGAATTATACAAAGTTTTTATTTAAAAAATGCTAGTTTAATAATAAATTCCTATGGATGGCCATATTTCCAAAACTAGTAAAAATTAGATATATTACATGTAGACTTTTTAAGGCTTAAAGATTTTTGGTAGATCTATTGAATGGTGATATAATGTAACAGGATGTATCATTTAAACAAAGTGCATTCTTGCAATAAATCGGAAACTCAATGTTTAACTGTTTTTCTGAAGTTAATCAGCAAAAAATATCTACAACTTTACTAATTTAACCGATTTTGTATCTCCAAAAATAAAGAAGTTAGCAATAGTGCCAACTTAAGTTTGATCACCCTGTATAACATGCACCCATATTTTTATCAGAGCATATCAATTCTCAGAAATCAACAATCATGCATTTGTAATATATTGCGCAGCATTTCTGAAGTTTACTGTGTAGAAAATAGTTCCCAAGAAACTTTAAAATATACAAATTGCCTGAACAGTCCCAAGAAACTATCGGTTTGATATACATTACTTAGAATGTTGAATATTAAATATTAATACTGACTTCAAGAACTGGATGCCTTAAAGTTTACTTGTCAATAAGCAACATGTAACTTTGATATTTGAATTCCGAAGTAAAATAGAAATTATTCAGCTTCATGAAATTAAACTGTGGGTGAAGAAGGTGTTAAAGAGTTAATTACAGATGTGGTAACATGTTAAGGAATATAATAAATATAATAATATTTTTAATTTAGCCAAAATAGAAATTTCTAGCAAGTTTTAAATATAATTTAATTATGATATACAGGGTAATCAAACTTAAGACGGCAGTATTGCTAACTTCTTTATTATTAGAGATACAAAGTCGGTTAAATGGGTAAAGTTGTAGTAGTTTTTCCGCCGATTAACGTGCTGCCACGGAAAAACAATTGAACATTGGGTTTTCGACTTATTGCAAGAAATGTATTTTTTTAATAAAACAGTCTGTATATTATATGACCATTTTAAAAATATATCAAAGGGCTTTAAAAAAGTCCATATATGATATATCCAATTTTTAAGAGTTTCGGACATATGGCCATCCTAAGGAATTTTATAGCAATTGGGATTTTTAAATAAAACACTACGTATATTGCATTACCATTTAATAGATATTTTAGGGAGCTTTTATAAAACACAACATTTAATATGTCTATCTCTGATACTTTAAAAATTTGACCAGTCAAAAATTATTCTAAATTTTTAATTTATCTACAGCTCTAAGCTTAGCGTTAAAGGTAAAATAGACACTATATCTACTATTTTTTAGATTTGGATGGCCATAATTCCAAAACTATTAGAGATAGACATATCAAATTTGGTATGGGTCTATTTAATGGTGATGCAATTGATTTTTAAAAGCCTATTTTATAGATCTTGCAGATGGTGATATATTATACAGGGTGTTCCATTTGAAAATAGTACTTTTTTTTCTTGTATTCCAAAATTTATTTATTATATATTAGAAATATTTAGTTATAACTTGCCCTGTATAACACCAATCGGGGTAAAATTTGGTATTTCTTAGTTTTGGACCATGCAAACAGCTTTTTTTCACAAAATCTTCTTTAAGTTCAAAAATGTTGGTCCATTTGTCCTCTTCTAACACCTATCCTGGAACACCGTATTTAAGTTGAGTGCAACACAGAAAATTTTAATATTTAAAATGGAATTCTGTAGTGTTTTCAGATGAATCCCGATTCTTTTTAGGGATGCACGATTGGCAAAAAGTTATCAGAAGGCTTTGCAAAGAACGCATATATTATAATATTGGCTTTTTGATTGAGCGACACATATCGCCCACACTTTAGGTGTTATGATATGGGGAGCTTTATGCGTTGGTAGTAGGTCTCCTTTCCCTCGTTTCATTCACACCCGCCGATCCGGGCCGGACTGAGTGATAATAAATATTACGCCTGAGGAGATACCACCCCACCAGCCTTTAAGGGACCGTGAGACAACGGACGTTTTCGGGTTCTGGGTGTGTGTGAAGTCAGTTTCCTTCTTCCTGTTCTCACTTTTCTTTTTTTTCACCCAACCCCCAAACTATGTACAAATGATGGCGGCACACCCGGAAGTAAAATGTTCCGGAGGTAAAATGCCCCTCCATTCGGATCTCCGGGCGAGGTGCATCCGGGGAAGGCCTTCATCGAGAAGTTTAATTTCTTTACTGCAAACATATGTGGGCTTAACACCAATATAAACTCCGTTCACCATCACCTGCAGTCATCTAAGGCCCACACACTGCTTCTAGCGGGAAACACAAGTAAGTTCTAAATCTTCAACCAACACCTTCTCTTTCAGGCTACGAACTTATTTCGTCTTTCCGCCCACATGGTGGCGTATGTGCTACGTCCGCAACGATCTCGGCTTGTGCTCGAGTTTCCAATCTTGAATCGGGTAGGCCCGATATCCTTTAGCTTAAACTTTCCCTTAGGTCTTCAACTAAATTTATCTGCTGTTTGTACCGGTCCCCATCTAATAATTCCTATGTCGAATTCTTTGACTTTCTTTCAACAAAGATCGATAGCATAATTTCTCAGTTTCCATCGGCTGAAATAATCGTGCTTGGCGACTTCAATGTCCATAATAAGGATTGGCTAGGCTCTTCAAAAACTGACCCCCAAGGCCAGAGCAGCCGAAATCTTCACGAGTCAGTAACTCTCTTACCAACCTTATTATGGAACCCACCTACTTTCCTAGAGTCCCAAATCATAGTTCAAATCCCCTTGATCTCTTTCTTACTACCAACCCCGAACTCTATCAAACATCTGTCACAGCTCCCCTAGGTCGCTCAGATCATGGCTTAGTTACTATATCTTACCCTGCACATCCCGAGGTAAATGAATACATGCCACCACGCACCGTATGGCACTACAACTCAGCCGACTGGGATGGCCTGAGGGACTTCTTCGCCACTTACCCCTGGAATTCCATCTGCTTTTCTTCTGGTGATCCTTCTCGAAATTTGCAATCAACTGACGGAATCAATTCAATTGGGCATTGAAACCTATATTCCACACACCATCAAGAACCCCAAACAATCCAATAACAAACCCTGGTTTTCCAAATCTTGTGATAAAGCTAGAATTTTAAAAGTTCATGCTCACAAAAAGTTTCTACAGGATCCTAGTCCAGAAAACCGACAGGCCAGCATTGAAGCAAGAAACTACTACAATCAAACAATTTCTGAAGCCAAAGACTCCTTCGACAATCGTATTAAAAACAAAGTTCTTTCTTGCTCAAATGGCAGCAAATCTTTCTGGTCCTTTGCGAAAAACATAAGTAGGAATTTTTGTACCAGTTCTTTTCCGCCACTAGCTTTGGAAGATGAAATTGTTTCTACCGCTAAAGGAAAGGCAGAATTATTTGCTAAACAATTTGCTGCCAATTCAACCCTTGACCCTCCCGTAAATCATCCAATTCCAGCGGTTACCCCAGTTCCTCATAAAATGCCCGATATTATTTTTAAGGTAAAACACATTAAGCGTATCCTTTCTTCCCTTAACACCAAGAAATCGTCTGGGCTGGATGGCATACCAGCAATCGTTTTAAAAAATGTGCTCCAGAACTTGCACCAATCTTAACTCGGCTCTTTCGAATTTCTTACAACACAGGTATCTTTCCGGAAAGCTGGAAAGCTGCACGTGTTCAACCTATTCCCAAGAAAGGATCTAAATCTCTTCCATCTAACTATAGACCAATTTCAATTCTCTCAGTTCTTTGTAAAGTAATGGAAAAACTAATTAATTCACAAATTCTTAAGTACTTAGAAAAACACAAAATTTTGCATGACAGGCAGTATGGATTTCGCCACAAAAGATCTACAGCAGATCTTCTTTCCTTCGTATCACACTGCTGGAATAAGTCTCTTGAGTTTCTAGGTGAGTCCCAGATCGTTGCTCTTGATATATCCAAAGCTTTTGACCAGGTCTGGCATGCCGCACTTCTTAATAAACTTCCCTCCTATGGTCTTTCAACTAAACTCTGTACTTGGCTCTCTAGTTATCTATCTGATCGTCGTATATCAGTTATTGTGGACGGCCATTCTTCAAGCTTTCACCAAGTAAATGCTGGAGTCCCTCAGGGCTCAGTTCTGGCACCAACATTGTTTCTTCTTCACATCAACGACCTTCTCTCGTCCACAACTAATTCCATTCATAGTTTCGCCGACGATAGTACCCTTCACTCCAGTTTTCAGGTTCCTAAACCCATTACTAAACCTGACTTGGAAAACAAACGCAGAGCGATGCAGATATCTCTTTCGCAGGATCTTAATTTAATATTGGATTGGGGCGCTAAAAATCTCGTCCATTTTAATGCATCAAAAACACAATCATGTTCCTTGTCGCGAAAAGAGTCATCAAATACTCATCCTCTACTTATGAGCGGCCAAGTTTTACAGAGCAAAGACACCTTTAATCTTGTGGGCGTCACATTTGAAAGTAACCTTAACTGGCATAAACACATTGTATCTATAGCCACGGCAGCTTCAAAAAGCTTGGATTTCTCTTTCGAGCCAAAAGTATTTTTCCCCTTCTAATTTATACACTTTGTATGTGTCCCAAATCCGACCTCCCTTGGAATATTGTTCTCATATCTGGGGCATGGCGTCCCCACAACCTAAGCATTCTTGATTCTATTCAAAGAAGAGCTATTCGTCTCATTAATGATCCTTCACTTACAGAAAGGCTTCCCTCTCTTGCACATCGTCGGGCTGTGGGGGATTTATCGCTTTTTATAGGTACTTCCATGGCTTCTGCTCTGAAGAATTGTCCAGTATAGTTCCTCCACTTACGGTTCCCAACAGAGAAACTCGTGGTTCCGCGCGTATGCATCCCTATACGGTCCAACTGGACAGGCCCCGAACTTCCCACTTTGTTCGTTCTTTTATCCCTAGAGTTTCTAGGTTGTGGAACCTGCTGCCCGCGGAGGTCTTTCCTTTCCCCCAAATCTTCAAGTATTTAAGTCCCGTGTCAACAAACTCCCTCTTACCTCGCTTAAGACACCCACGGTACGTTAGTATTTAGGCTTTTAGCCTTCGTGGTTTGCAACTCAATTTTCTCAAAAGCGATTGATTTTCGGACATAATTTATTATAAACATTTTTGCTTACAATATTGCAAGGAACCACCCTTTAAAGTTACAAAATATTATTTCCCCAACACCCTGTAGAACAAAACCTTTCACTAAGGACTAGGAATTCTTGGTTCTTGGGTTTGGACCGTGTCAAATTGAAATCGTTTACCGGAATATAAAGTAATGGAACACCTAATGATTTAGTGTTATCTTCTCTCAGAGACGCAGACACTAAATAATTCAGTGTTCTCGTAGAGTACAGATCCCTGAAGATGCCTCGTGCAATCGATGGCGAAACATCGGTAAACGATTTTAATTTGACGCAGTCCAAGCCCAAGAACCAAGATTCCACAGAATGCTATTTTTTTATTTAAAAGTTATATTTTTCCCTAGTTATTTAAAATGTACTGTTATTCTTTGTATATTTATTAATTATGTTTGTATATTTCCAATAATAAATTTAAGTAAGAAATAATTTAGTTTTAAACAAATACCTAAATACTTTCCTTATTTGTAATCACACAAACAGCTTTCATTTTAATTGCGGCTTTACGGCCTTAAAAATATTAATACGACCGACTTTACATTCCATTTAAATACAAATATATATGTATTATACAGACTGTCCAGGGATGAGGTTTACAAGGGCACAAATGAATTAAAAAAATGTTTTTTCGGAAAAAGTTATTATTGATAAACATTTCTGCTTGTAAAATGATAAATACAGAGTGTCCGGAAATTAAGCGTCAGTATTTCTGTGGTCGATTCTGACGAGAAATGAATGCAATAAACTTCTATACATTTTTTTCGAAAACTCAAAATTAACGGTGATACAGAATGTTGAAGAATTTTTTTTTGTTTTTGTAACTTTTTTCTAGTGTACTGATTTTCGCCAAATTTTGTATAGATATCAATAAAAATTACCCATAAACAACCTTTGTTTTCAAGGTTTGCTTTGTTAACTTTGAAGATTAGAATTTCTAATTAAACGTACGTAAATGTTTAAAGTCATTTTTCTCGGAAACCGTTTAGTCAAAAAATCAAAGGATTGAAACAAAAGGTTCCAAGTTATTTTTCTAAAGTGAAGAATAGTTTAGGCTTTTTGGCATTGATTACTAGCGTCAAATTAATAGGGTGAATACAAATATCCATTAGGGATATGCAAAGACGCCGTAGGGCGTGGGCACGTGGGCTACAGCCCACGGCCTCGCGGTTCGAGGACCTTGCGTCATGGGTATGTGGGTATTACTTAAACCTAATCCATGACAAAATATGTCTCTATGTTCAAGCAGAGGGCCTCGCAAAATGTATTTTGCCCACATAAAACTAAGATCTTGCGCCGCCACTGGTAATATGTATGCAAAATTTGGCGAAAATCAGTACACTAGAAAAAAGTTATTAAAAAAACTAACAAAAAAGAATTAACATCCTGTATCTCCGTTAATTGTAAGTTTTCGAAAAAACTGTATAGAAGTTTGTTGTATTAATTTTTCGTGCAGAATCGCCTACCGAAATCCTGACGCGTAATTTTCCGACAACCTGTATAAATATAATTCACGGAAAGAAAATGTTGATTTTGTATAAGGGGTACGCAAAAACTAGAAAACATGATTTTTCTTTAAAAGTAAACTACCTTAATTTTTATTTTTAAACAAAATGTTATTTATAAAATTTATTTAAAATTAGATTCTCACCGAAATTGCTTTTCCGGCCGAAACCGAAACCGAAATTTCAGCCATGGCTTCAGTTTCGGCCGAAACCAAAAGTCACGTGGTCAAGTATAAAATACCTTAAAATACTGAAAAAATAGAGAAATGAATTTTTTGACCATTTTTCCTTTTGTTAACTCCATCCGTGGACAATCTGTATATTTTAGGGAAATACGATCAATAAAATTTTACCCAAAACGAATTTCATTAGGTTTATTATCCGCATAACCCTTTATTTGTTTCAAGTACGAAATCCCCATATTAGTTATTTAAAACGGGGTATTAATACATTAATTTATTACTTCTGGGCAGCCGACCCACATATAACAAAGTGTTATCGGGGGATTTATCTAAAATTTTGTTTTGTCCCCCAGAGTTTACTCTTTGTTTTTAGTCAGATATTTTAAATGATTATTATTCGTAACCCTTTGTGATCTATGGCTCGTGCCTCTTTTGTTTATAAAACAATAGTTGAGCAGATGGTATTTAATTAAAATTTAAAACTTTTGCCCAATTATAGTTTATAATATAATAGGCAGAAGTAGTGTTGTAAACACAGATAGTCAATAGAATATTACGAGTGTGCACTATACAGGGTGGCGCCCTTTCGTTGACCTTGCAGGGTAAGGCGAAAACTAAAGAGAGAGATAGAATCGCATTCTTGTTTTCAATTTTGAAACAAATTCAATAGTAAAAGTGAATCATTGCTAACTTGATTCGGTTTGGAGATACAGAGTGTTTTTCAAATTTTGTCAATGTTGCCAGGCTTGTAACTCGCTTGATATTAGAGATAAAAAATAATGGAAATAGAAAAGTTGTAGGGACTTTACGTAGAATTCAGTGGCGTACCTATATTTATTCCGTTGACTTTTATTATACCACAAAGTGTGTCGGCTTTTAAGGAGACCTTCGTATTGGTAATTAAATATACAGGGTGCTTTATTTAAAAAAATAACTTAAAAAAAGTCAATAAAAAAATATAAATACGCCACTGAATTCTCCGTAAAAATTCTTAATTTTTTCCATGTACATTTTTTTTCTTACTCTTATATCAAACGAGTTGCAAATGCCTGGACAAATTGACAAAACTTGAAAAATACCCTGTATCTCCCAAAACGAATCAAGTTAGCGATTTACTTTCACCATTGAATTTGTTTCAAAATCCAAATTAAGATTGCGTGATCAGATTCGTTCTATCGCTTTCAGTTTTCGCTATACCTTGCAATCAAACTTAAGTCGACACTATTGCTATCATTTTTATTATTGCAGATACATACAAAGTCGGTTGAATTATTAAAGTTTTAATATTTTTTCCGCTGATTAACGTGCAGTCAACAGAAAAAGAATAGAACAGCGGGTTTTTGTTTTATTGCAAAATATGTGCTTTTTTTAATGAAACTCCCTGTATATTATACCACTATTTAAATGATTAATTAAAGAGCTTTAAAAGAGTCCTCATGTAATATATCCAATTTTTAATAGTTTCGAAATTATGGCCATCCTCAGGAATTTAATAGAAAACTGGCATATTTAAATAAAACACCCTATATATTGCATTAACTCTAAAAAGATATTTAAAAGAGCTGTAAAAAATGCTATACTTGGTATTCTATTTCTTATAGTTTTGGAAATATGGCCATCCAAATCTATTACAAAAATATTACAACTTTACCAATTTAACTGACTTCATATCTCTAATAATAAAAAAGTTAGCAATAGTGCCGTCTTAAATTTGATCCCCCTGTATATAACAATGTATGTAAGTGTATAAAATAACGTTAATATTTAAGTTATTATTTTTGGTTTTGAGCTAATTTAAGAGTGGTTAATATGTAAACCCAAAAGTTGACCTAATATTCGAAATTTCCTAAATTGATGTTAATAATGTGTCGAAGCTTCTCTGTTCATGACAGATTCGTTAAGTCATCTAGGCATTAATTGCATAAAGGTGATTAATGTCTTGTTTAGTATTATACAGTGAATTTTTATAATATTCTGCCGTTTCTTTATTAAAAATTTAAACTTTGAGATATGATATTAATGCAAAAATACTATATTTTAGAGTTAAATTGACAAATGAAAATTTTTAGAAGGCTGCTGAGCGCCTGTTTAGAAAAAAATAACTGAAAGGGGCGGTCTTGTGTCACATTATTTTAAAGCTGCTGACGAATACCCTAGAATATAAAGTTAATAACTTCACCTATCACCAAATGGTAGTTTTTTAAAAATCACCTAAAAACCCGATTTGGATGGCCATATTTCCAAAACTAATAAAGTTAAATGTACTT
Organism: Listronotus bonariensis; assembly: GCA_014170235.1. NCBI lineage: Eukaryota > Metazoa > Arthropoda > Insecta > Coleoptera > Curculionidae > Listronotus > Listronotus bonariensis. The sequence goes on from JACEGR010003381.1 coordinate 39,286, forward strand.
AATGTGGTATTTTCTTAAAGCTTTTTAAAGATCTTTGTAATGGTGATATAATATACAGTGCGCTCTTTTAAAGAAATACATATATACGTTTCTTTTTTTTTTTTGTTTTACCTTGTATATTCCCCCTTAATTAACAAAAAAATGAAGAGCAGAAAAAAAAGGTCCTCATTTCCTCCAAAATAATATTGTTACATTAGTACTTTTTAAAATAACCCTTAAAAAAGTTAAAAAGCAAAGAAAAGGTCCCAACTTCATCAACTAATATTGTTTACATTATCATAAGTGTGGAAAATGACTAATTTCACACGAGTGGGAATATTGTAGCACGAGGCGTTAGCCGAGTGCGACAAACCCACGAGTGTAAGAAAGTCATTTTCACACGAGTACTGTACACTCATTTTTCCTACGACCACAAATTATTCACCAAAAAAAAATAAATTAAAGTTTGTCTGTTCAGAAAAAATAAAAACAATTGAGAACTTTGCAACACTAGGGTGATATTTACTTTGCAACACTAGTGTGATATATACTTTTCCCTTCACTGCTATATTATACTGTTTTGACAATATTTTTACATCGAAAATCACCTACCTAGAAGCATTATATAACTTTTATCATTTTGGAATTTAAAAAGGCCCTCACTTAATAAAATTGTATGGTTTTGTTAGGTAATAACGCTAATAGTTTAATACGGTTTTCTGCTATTATAAAGGTTTTTTAAAATTATCGATTCTTACATATTTTAGACACTCTTCTAAATAAAACGTAAGTGGTGCATATCCAAAATATTCCGTTTTTTAAAAATATCAGTAAATAAACTTACGGGACCGGGGAGTGAAAAGGGGTGCTGGGTGGGGTAAAATTGGTAAAACGAGTTAATGAAACTGAACATCACATGTAAAATTAAGTAAAATAACAGTTTTTCCTCATATTTTTAAGAAAAAATATAAAAATATGAAAATTGTAAATGCATAACCTAAAGTCCTTAAAGTAAGGAAAACGACTACCAAACGTCAGTTACCATGCAAAATATGGAAAGCATTTGGCAACGTCGGAAGGGTCTGATTCTATTTATGAATGGATAAAAGAAAGTGGATTCATAAAGTGTGTATTAGCCTTAGGTTTAATTAGGGATTAAAAAAGATTTAACTAGTTGTTTGAGTACACGAAGAAAGAGAGGAAGGAATTTGATCTATAGGCTTTTTTTCTCTGGCGCTTTAGGTCGAACGGTCAAGCGGCAAGGCTGCCTCTATAAAGTACGTGCTCAAAGGTAGAAGGAGATTTTAAATTTGATCTACTTACCTGACAACACTGTGCCAGTCAGTGAAAGTTGTTTTTTGTGGTTATGTCTATTTTTGTTTATGTTTTTATTTTTCGTAAATTTTAATAAATATAAAATAAGATGATTTTCGCTAATTTGGGTTCTACCGTTTAAGGTAAATAAAAAGTTTTTTTTACTGTCACTACAATAAATATGTCACTTGCAAAACCAATAGCAGTTTTTAGAATGACATCATAATATGTATCACACCAGTGTTGTAGTACTTTGCAACACTAGTGCTGTAAAGTACTTTGCAACACTAGTGTGATATAACGCATTTTCTATGCATGAAATCAGTGTGCTATTTGCTATTTTCACAAGAATATTGTTTTACATTACTTTTTCAAAATTACCCTTAAAAAAGTAGAATAGGTCACTTCGTTGGCTCCATTTACGTTTTACATCTCGCGCGACCCCCAATCAGTACGGACCCCGATAATTTGTACCGTCTTTAACGCCCTTTCGGCGGCCCTGTACCTACAAACAATTTAACACGTAATAAGAACTCCATAAGAATAAAACTATGCTCCTAAACAAAAACCTGACAAACAAAATTTTGATCAAATTTAATCTTAAATAACTTTTTGACTTTCGACAGATTTTAATTATTTATTGGTCCAGTTGTAGCTTATTTCTTCAAGATTATTATTTAATATGGGGATTGCAAAGGAAATACAAATTTTTAAATAAGAAAATTAATTTTGTGTATCGGATGTCAAGTTATAATATTTACATCTCCACAAAATTTTTGTTTTTGATAATTAAAAAATAAATAAAAATGTTGGTTTGTTAAGTTGGTTTCATACTTTCCAAGTCCGTAAATACATTTTTGTTATACTTTAAGATATACAAGGTACGAAAAAAGTAAGATTTAAAAAAAAACGCACTATATATTATATCACTGGTAAAAAGACTTTTAAAAAAGTCATAGTTATCTTTATTAATTTTGAAAATATGACCATCCAAATCTTAAGTTTCCCCAATATGTTCGCATTATAGTATACAGGGTGTCCTATATTCGTGTGTTTTACGGGGTTTCTCGCTTATGAGTAAAGTTACAAAGATGCGGTTTTTTGTCAAACGATAGATGTCGCAAACAGATTTGTCCTAGCCTCCTAAGTTTTTTCGCTACAGGGTAATTTTAAAAATGTTGTATTTTCGGTAACTCCTCGTATCTCAGGTATCTGATAACTTATCGAAAAGATAAAAACGTGCCATAATAGAACTTTTTACTCAGAATACAGTGGCGTCCCAATATTATTTTTAAGGTTAAATACATTAAGCGTATCCTTTCTTCTTCTTAACACCAAGAAATCGTCTGGGCTAGATGGAATACCAGCAATCGTTTTAAAAAAATGTGCTCCTGAACTTGCACCTATTTTAACTAGGCTCTTTCGAATTTCTTATGACACGGGTATTTTTCCAGACAGCTGGAGAGCTGCACGTGTCCAGCCTATTCCCAAGAAAGGATCTAAATCTCTTTCCATCCAACTATAGACCCATTTCACTCCTCCCAATGCTTTGTAAAGTAATGGAGAAATCCATTAACTCGCAAATTCTTAGGTATTTAGAAAAACATAAAATTTTACATGACAGGCAATACGGATTTCGTCACAAGAGATCTACAGCAGATCTTCTGTCCTTCGTTTCACACAACTGGAACAAGTCTCTTGAGTTTCTAGGTGAGTCCCAGATCGTTGCTCTTGATATATCTAAAGCTTTCGACCAGGTCTGGCATGACGCACTTCTTAATAAACTTCCCTCCTACGGTCTTCCAACTAAACTCTGCTCTTGGCTCTCCAGTTATCTTTCTAATCGACGTATATCAGTCATTGTTGATGGCCACTCTTCAAGCTTTCACGAAATTAATGCTGGAGTGCCTCAGGGTTCAGTACTAGCACCAACTTTGTTTCTTCTTCACATCAACGACCTTTCTTCTTCCACAACCAATCCCATTCATAGTTATGCTGACGATGGTACCCTTCACTCCACTTTTCAGGTTCTCAAACCAATCTCTCAACCCGACTTGGAAAGCAAACGCAGGGCGATGCAGATGTCTCTTTCACAGAATCTCAATTTGATATTGGATTGGGGCGCCAAAAATCTCGTTCAATTTATTGCATCCAAAACACAATCATGTTCCTTGTCGCGAAAAAATCATTAAACACTCACCCTTTGCTTATGAGTGGCCAGGTTTTGCAGAGCGGGGGCACATTCAACCTTGTGGGCGTCACATTTGAGAATAACCTTAACTGGCATAAACACATTGTATCTATAGCCACCGCGGCTTCAAAAAGCTTGGATTTCTTTTCCGAGCCAAAAGTATTTTTCTTCTTCCAATTTATACACTTTGTATGTGTCCCAAATTCGACCCTCTCTGGAATATTGTTTTCATGTCTGGGGAATGGCATCCCCTACAACCCTCAGCATTCTTGATGCCATTCAAAGAAGGGCTGTTCGTCTTATTAATGATCCTTTACTTACTCAAAGACTTCCTTCTCTTGCCCATCGTCGAGCTGTGGGAGATCTATCGCTCTTTTATAGATACTTTTACGGCTTCTGCTCCGACGAATTATCCAGTATAGTTCCTCTTCTTGCAGCTCCCAACAGAGAAACTCGTGGTGCCGCACGTATGCATCCCTATACGGTCCAACTGGACAGGCCCCGAACTTCCCATTTCGTTCGTTCTTTTATCCCTAGAGTTTCTAGACTGTGGAACCTACTGCCAGCGGAGGTCTTTCCTTCTCCCCCAAATCTTCAAGTTTTTAAGTCCCGTGTTAACAAACTTCCTCTTACCTTGCTTAAGACACCCACAGTACGTTAGTATTTAGGCTTTCAGCCTTCGTGGATTGTCCAAAGATAAAAAAAAAATTGGGTAAAATGCAACATTTGGCTCTCCCTGTATAACACCTAATCCTAACAAAACGTTTTGCAATTTCCATTATAAAAAATTCTCTAATGAAAGGAGCTACAACTGGACCAAAAGATATTAAAATCGGTCAAAAACCAAAAAGTTATTTAAGATTGAATGTCCAGAAGTTTATTGTACCATTAAGTTGCCCATAAACACCGTTTTTACCAGTTTTATCTTTTTTTTTTTTTTGTTAATGAGTTTTTGTATTACGTGGTACGATGTAAGTATGTATGTTTTTGGAATGCAGTATGGATGGGAATTCAAGCGCGCCACTAAATATATTAAAGTAATACCACCATTTTTTTCCTCAGCATCTCTGAGTATATTGCACTTAACGTTAATAAATCGATGCATATCAAGAATCGCTATTTCGGAAAATTTAATTTTCTTCGCGGTTAAATACGGTTTCCGCATATACGCGTAAACTGGGGATATGAAAATATTTACATAATATTTCAAATATGCTGGATGCAGAAAACGTAAAATTCTTATCGCAGTTTACATTTTCTAACCGTAGGCTGTTTAATTTTGAACACGTTCCAATATTTTTTGCTTGCATGGGTTGAAAAAACATTTTCCACATAAAAATGTTTACAAGATTATGTGAAAAAATAATTGAGGTACATTCCATAAAATGTATATTACTATCTCGATTATTCATTAAATAACTTTCAATAGATTAAGCTGCTTTTTATTTTATTTTTTTAACAAAAATCAATTTACCATTTTTTAATATGGCTTTGGTAAAGCGTTTAGCTTTGTAGAATATATTTTCTTATTTAAGTTTTTGTAAACCTTAGCCTTTATGCTCTATAAATTTAGACTTCTTAACTATTTCTGTGAGTTTTCTATTAAATTAACATTTTTTTAACCTTCTTTATCACTAGAGTCTTACACATTACCTGTTTAAAGTCACATTAATAATGTATACATTTTTTAACAGTCGTAGCAAAAAGCTTTTATCCCAAAAACCTTTAACGGTACCAGCAAGACACCCTTATTTAAAAATTAAAAATTTTACCTGTACTGGAGTGTATCTAACAGCTGCGAAAAAAATGCTATTACAAGTTCATGAGACAACAATATAATTAAACAAAATAATAATTGGCTTTTCCCCAGAATAAAGAGATACATTCTACATTTTAAGAAAATTGAACTTTTTATATACTAAAAACAACTATTCTGCCCTTACATAATATAATAAAAGTTAATTTTAAAGAAATAAATTAATAAAATATTTATTATAAAATATTGATTTTATGTTAGGTTATTTAAAAAATTACCTACTATACCGAGAAGGTTGCAAACTCTAAACAAAGGTTCATAGGCTTCCGGTAAAAAAACGTTTTTACATTTTTAGTCAATTGAACAGTAATGTGTTGGTAAAAAGTTAACCACATTTTTAAGACGTGACCAAAGGCTCAGACCTCGTTCTGGCAGTCTCGTTAAGATTTTATTTGATTATGATAAAATAATTTTAACCAGAAGCCTAAGAATTTAGTTTAGAGTTTGCAACATTCTCTGTATAGTAAGTAAATGTTTTATATAACCTAAATTAACACAATTATTTTATATGAAATATTGTATTAATTTTTTTTTAAGTATTCCTAACTTTTATTATATTATGCAAGGGCGGAATAGTTCTTTAAAGTACAGTGCTTGTCTAAATTCAGGACCTCTCTTCCCAACTTTTGAATTGTTTGGTACTTTTTCCTGAAAATTTGAGGACTTTAGTAAGACAACATAATTCAAATTTTAGACAAGAAATGACAGAGTATAAATGTCAAACTGGAAGCTAAGCGCCATTGAGAAAAAAAAACTAAATGAAAATGGAGGTCGTACTTTATAATCCCAGAATATAAAGTCAATACCTTTACCTACTACAAAATAGCGGTATTTTGAAATTTACTCATATACCTTATTTGGATGGCCACATTTACGAATCTAATAAACTTAGATACACTTAATCAACTAATAATAAAATTAATACCATTCGATAAAAATTTACTGTAGACTATAATCTCGCGTTTGTCATGGCTCATGAATATTTTGTCAGTCGAAGTCGGAAAGAGTAAAATTTATGGTTTGTATTAATATAAATCCAAAAGATTAAGTTAAGTTATTTTAAAATGATTTTCAGTGATATATTAATAGTCGTGGAAAAAGTATAGTATGCAACCTCGCACGGAATACTTATTTTTCTTTCGTATAATCGTATAAAGCACTCTCGTCTGCGGCACGTGCTGCTAAAGTCATACTCTTAGGAAATAAGTAACATTTCGTGGTCGTCCTATAATATACTGTTACCCCAACGAATGGGCGTAGCGAGCGTTAAAAGAAAATAAATATTTACGTTATTTTCTACGTGTTTGTTAAATAGGTAATAGTATATCAGACCTCTAAAAAATCTGTCTAGAAAATACTTAAAATACCAAATACAATTTTAATTAAACAAAATGTTTTATTAATTTTGTTTTATATTATCGTCATTATTCCTGTGATATAATTACCTTTTTGTTTATTCTATATTATGCTTTACCTGCTCTCATATTTGTCTTCTTTTCAAGCGGCTTTCGCATTTTAAACATTGCAACGTTATCGTTTTTAAATTACCAAAACCTATGCCGAAAAAATATGCTCGTTTTAACTAAATCGAATTTTCCGGATATTTTCCTACGAAACACACAAAATGGACCCCAGAGCATAATACTTGAAAACTATCGCAGTTAAGTTTACATTTTGTTATAAAACTTTCCAGGAAAACATAACGATGTTTGTTTTAATTTGTTTTGTATTTTTTTACGTTTTGCAGGTAGTTTTTTTCTGTTTGGTGTTGTGTTATTTTATAAAATTTTGATTTATTTTAATCACCGTGGTTATTTTCCAGAAATTCTTAAGCATAACGATAAATTATACGATGCCGACCTGGAACAGTATTAAAATACTTGTTAAAAAAATACATTAAACATTGTCCTATCTAATACAAAACTTTTTAATTATTTTATTATATAATGGTTGTTACAATAGTATGGGATATTAGCGCCAAATATTTATATATATATATATATATATATATATATATATATATATATATATATATATATATATATATATATATATATATATAGTATATATATATATATATATATATATATATATATATATATATATATATATACATATATATATATATTTATTTATATATATTTATATATATATATATATATATATATATATATATATATATATTTATTTATTTATTTATTTTTAGTTCACAACTTTTACTAAATTTCGTCAGTTTAAATGTAAAAGTCGTAGGGTATATTGTTCCTAATTTATGTTTTAAAGAAAGTTGAAGTCATAGGGGCCATAGAGGGAGCCAAAATAATGTTACTGCTTCCTATAAAAAGAAGTTCTATCTCGTTAGGGAGATATTGACCTTTAAATTTAGAATTTAAAAACTATGCCTTTTTACACAGATGACAAATTTGACATTTTGCTTTGACCGTTTGATTTCTTAATATTTTTCTGCAAAAAAGGTATACCCTATTAAAATCAGTATTTTGGACCATTTTTTATAAAACGGCATTTTAAATCCAGACATACCAGCATTTTGTATGTAACAAAAATCCATTTTTTTACATTATTGAAACATGGACAAATTATTTAAAAAATCTTTATCTGTATTATTAAGTTTAAAAAACCAATTTTAGTTATTTTAACGCATTTTAAAAATTATTTTTTTATATTGTCTGCAGAAAATATTGCTATTTTTGTTTTATTTTAATAAAACCTAATGTGGAAAATTTATTCTATTTTTATTTTATTGATTTCATTCTTTAATAAATTTAAAATATAATAAAAGAAATTGTGCGACAAAAGAAAGTTAAAATTTTGTTTGACCAGTGTTATTTTACAATAAAAAATGTCTATTTTCTTTTTCAGATGCGCCAGTTTGCACTAAAGACTACGAACTAACAATAATTGGTGCTTCTCTGGACGAAGTCCTGAAGGTCCGCTGCCAAGTTTCAGCAGACCCGTCGGACGTGACCTTTCTATGGCAATTTAATAATAGCGGTGAAAGCTTCGACGCCCAGCCACCGCGCTTCGCTACCTCCAGCGGGAACATAAGTGAGCTGACATACACTCCCAAATCTCAAAAGGATTACGGGACGCTGACCTGCTGGGGCTCAAACTCTATTGGACGCCAGGTGGAGCCTTGCGTTTTTCAGGTATGGATTTTTAGTGTTATATTAAGGAAATGAAATGTAAATAAAAATATAAAATAAATAAATATAAAATAAAAAAATAACAATTAGTCATAATTGAGAATAGTATGACAAACAAATATTTAAAAGTGTCAACAAATTATTAATGTTTTAACTTGCATCTATGCTACGATTAAAAGAGGTTTTCATATTTACTTAAATAATCAAGTTCTTTACTTTTTTATTATTGGTTTTACATATTTCTTTAAACCGTTGCACCCTATTATAATATGATTAGCTGCACTGTATTAAATACCCAATCAATGATTGATTATTGTTTATATTTACTTGAATATTTAATTTAATTTATTTGTTAACTACTTTTTAAAATTTGTTAAAACTTCAATTGATTGTGTAAAAGGCATATGAAAATTTTTAGGCAATTTAGCAAAGTATCGAATAAAAAAGGGTTTTAAAATTAAATGGAAATCCAATATCTAAAATTTTACATAAAATCAACAAAAATTTTATTTTAGAATTAGATTTTTTATCGGTTTCATACTTTTTTCACATAATATTAAAACGAACACTCAAAGGTAAAATGACGTTGTTCTAATTAAAATTTCAAATAATTTTTTGTCTTTTGACAATCTACGAATGCCTCATTAATGAAGCGAACAGCTCTTTTTTGAATGAAATCAAGAATGCTGAGGGTTGTGGGGGACGCCATGCCCCCAATATAAGAACAATATTTTAAAGGGGGTTGGATTTGGGACGCATATAAAGTGTATAAATTAGAAAGAAAAAATACTTTTTGGCTCGAAAGGGAAATCCAAGCTTTTTGAAGCTGCCAAGGCTCTAGATGCAATGTGTTTACGCCAGTTAAGGTTATTTTCAAATGTGACGCCCACAGGATTAAAGGTGTCTTTGCTCTGCAAAACTCAGCCAAGTAAAGGATGAGTATTTGATAACTCTTTTCGCGACAAGGAACATTATTGTGTTTTGGATGCATTAAAATGGACGAGTTTTTTGACGCCCCAATCCAGTATTAAGTTAAGAACCTGTAAAACAGATATCCGCATTACTTTGCGTTTGCTTCCCAAATCAGGTTTAGAGATTGGTTTAGGAACCTAAAAACTGAAGTGAACAGTACTGTTGTCGGCAAAACTATGAATAGAATTAGTTGTGGACGCAAGCAGGTCATTGATGTGAAAAAGAAACAATGTTAGTGCCAGTACCGAGCCCTGAGGCACTCCAGCATTTACGTAGTAAAAGCTTGAAGAGTGGCCGTCGACATTAACTGATATACGTCGATCAGAAAGATAACTAGAGAGCCAAGTACAGAGTTTTAGAAAGACCGTAGCAGCGCGGTATGCCAGACTTGGTCAAAAGCTTTGAATATATCAAGAGCAACGATCTGGTTAGACTCACTTAGGAATTAAAGACACTTATTCCAGCAGTGTGATAAGAAGGAAAGAAGATCTGCTGTAGATCTTTTATGGCAAAATCCATACTGCCTGCCATGCAAAATTTTGTGTTTTAACCACTGCTCTCAATGACGGTGACCAAAAAATCAGACTTGACGAAATATAAATATACAAATCAATATTTCTATTGCGTATCGTTGACGCAATAATATTTTTAATAATACTTACAATACTTACCAACAAAATTTACGCAGAGACAAGGTTCTAATAATTTTATTATGCTTTAAAAAAGCGATACTAGAAAAATTAGTAGTAAAGTGTTTTTTTTTGTAAAGAAAAGATTTAATTGTAGTGTTTAGTTTTTTAAGACGCGCTATAAGTCGTTATACAAATTCTTATGGTCTTAAATATGATTTTTTTGCGAATAAGAAATGGGACGGTCATGAGAATAATTGGATATAACTTTTAAAATTAAAAGTTACTGTCGATAATATATATTTCATAACCCTACATTTTGTTGAGTGTTCATATTTATTTAATTTGTTGTATTATCATCTAGAGACATAACCTATTAAAAGTTACTGAAAACCACCCCTTTAGTTCGATGGAAGTATGGAGGAAAAATACCTGTGTCATAAGAAATTCGAAAAAGCAGAGTTAAGATGGGTACAAGTTCTGGAGCACATTTTTTTAAAACGGCTGCTGGTATGCCATCCAGCCAGACGAGTTTTTGTGTGAAGAGAAGAAAGAATGCGCTTAATGTGTTTCAGCTTAAAAATAATATCAGGGAAGTTTATAAGGAACTGGGCCAATAGCTAAAATTGGATGATTTATGAGAGGGTTAAGGGCTGAATTGGCAGAAAATTGTTTAGCAAATAGTTCTGCCTTTTCTTTAGCGGTAAAAATAATTTCAAGTTCCAAAGTTAATGGTGAAAAAGAACTGGTACAAAAGTTTCTACTTATGTTTTTTACAAAGGACCAGAAAGATTTACTGCCATTTAAGCAAGAAAGAACTTCGGTTTTTATGCGATTGTCAAAGGAGTCTTTGGCTTCTGATATTATTTGATTGTAGTAGTTTGTTTTGCTTCAATGCTAGCCTCTTAGTTTCTTTTGACTGGGATTCTGTATAAACTTCTTGTGAGCTTGAGCTTTCAGAAGTCTAGCTTATCTTTATATTGTCCATTAGTCACGATTGGTCAGTAGGTCACTAAAAGCGACTGACCAATTGTTACCAATTTATATAACCTTAAATGAGCTCTGAATGTTGATGTTGAGGTGCTAAATATATTTATGGAGCAATAAGGGACCTTGAAATTTTATACTTTTTATATTTATTTTAGTATCTTTGACCAAATATTCGAAACCTATGACCAATTCTGTAATTGTCACTAGCTTTCAGAATTTATTTTTGAATCTAAAATTTTTAATTTTCGGTTGCTCACAAAATTTTTTCCTACCCAAATGTCTACATCAAATACAGAACTCCTGCTGACCAATGTGGAATATTTTGTGACCAATTGCATCCTTTTAATTTAGCCATGTATGAACAATTTAAGGTGGTAAAAATTTTTCGATGACCTTGATATTTTAAACACACTGTAAAAGTTCGTGTATGGATGACCAATTAGTCATACTTGGGGACCATTAATGACCATTATATATACATATATTTTAGAAATTTTGCGTCCTCACAAAAAAATTCCAGAAATAATTGAAGCTTAAGTTGTATTTTAAGGGGAGATACCTGTAAATGCTTAAATTTTCATTAATTTTTAAATATATTTTTTTAGTGAAAGAGTTATATATTTTCTAAAAATTAGTATGTAGTTTATTTAAATATTAATATAATAGTATTTTGTTTTATTTTAATTATTTAAACATACGGCTGTACGTTAAATTATTCTACTAAGGCGAGCACTCTAGCATCGGCTCTAGTGATTTAAAAATCAAAAACTTTTTGTTTGTTTGTTAATCTCATAATTTGTCGGTGAACCTAAAAAAGATAATAAAAAAATAAATTTACGAAGTACAATGCTGTAAAAAGATAAAATGGTTCAATTTTTCCATCGTTTTTGCTTTGAAAAAAATAACTTTTTTATTTGTTTGAATTTTGTAGGTTCACGTAAAAAGTGCTGCTAGTAAAAAGATGAGAGCAAGATTTCAGGAAGATCGGTCAATAACTTTTTGGGATATCGTACCCGCCAATTTGTAAATATAGTTTTTAGAAAAACGCGTTTAAACTTTTAAATAGGTACATAAAAATTCAATGATTATAATGACTTACTGGCCCTATAGTATAAGAAATACTGAAAATTATGTCCTTAAATTTAAGTGACGTATTCTCAAAGGACTATACTAACATATTAAGAAAAAAATCATCAACATTTTACAGATATCTCCACCTAAAATATTCGACAATTAACTCATGGAGCAAATTTCAGGAATCTCATCAATAATTTTACTTTACAGGTTGTTCCCGCTTCCAAACCGTCACCCCTGACCAATTGTACTCTAAAGAGTGTCAATAATCAAACGATAGAAATTGTAGATGTGGAATGCAAAGCGGGCTATGATGGAGGATTAACGCAAAAATTCGTGCTAGAAGCTTTCGACGCACATACCATGAGAATGAGAATAAACCAAACAGGTAATAGGTGTAACAAAAAGTATTAAAGGAATTTAGTATTAATATTTATTATAAAATAGGCTATTGAATAAAGTTTATTTTTTCTACGACCGGTAAAAATATGCTGTTTTTCATGCGGTTATCATAATATTATTTTAAAAATTTAACTCTATTTTAGTCTCTACATACAGTGTAAAAAAATCCACGACCGTTGAAAAAATGCTGTTTTTTAAATCGTTAATATGAAGTTAAAGTACTTTTTTCTAGTACACTACATAAAGTTTTTAAAAAAGTAACAAATTTTAACACTTTCAAGCGTTTTTAAAACAACTTTTTATTAGTGTTTTGTTTCAATGTCTACTACAATAAACTTAAATATCAATTTATGCAATGTCACAGTAAAAGTCAACTGAACCAAACGGTCAATTTACCTTTGATTTCGTCATTATTTCTTTTAGTTCATGTGTCATTAGTTTTAAAATTTGACAGTTTGCATAAAATTTAATAGAAATTATTGAAAATAAATAGTAATAATGAATTTGGATGACTAAGAAATAAAAAGAAATTATACTGATTAAGTATTTATTCTACAAAAAGTAAGTACATACAATTTTACAAAAATTAAATAACAAATGTATAGGTATATGAAGAGGATAATTGTCTCTTAAAAAATAAGGCGAGTATGACTTTTTGTTGTAATATAATGGCTGTGCTGCATTTTTTTTAAGATATATATATATATATATATTTTATTTAAAGTTAAAAGATAAATAAAACATGTATAAAATGATATTTTTGGAAATGTTTATACGGTTGTGGAAAAAATATAGTATGTAACACTTGCATAAAGTGTCTATTTTTTACTCAAGGGATTGCCGCACTCGCCTAACGGCTCGTGCTGTGAAACTTCCCATTCGTAAAAAAAGTATCACTTTATGCACCTCTTATATAAATTACTATTAAAAATTCTGCATTTTTTACATTTTAAATTAGTGTTTTGTTTCCATGCCCACTACTACTACAATTTATTTATAAAAGACCCCGCACTATTTGCATTAAAAACTGTCATCGGTGAAATTATTTAAGATTGTAAATGTTAGAGTTCCATCCCTAATGATAATATTTCCCTAAAATTTTGGTGAGTCACCAGTAATATTTTGGATTGTCGACTACCTAAAGGCCAATATAGATAGAATATAGGAATTTGGCTATAAATTGTAATTGTAATAAAAATTGATATGTGGTTTTTGACGTCACAATAGATTTAAACACCCAGATTTTGTTTTAGCGCGGGTCTTTTATATTTGAAATTTTTTTAGCTCTGGTAAGAAGCTTCATATTAAAAAATATTTACCAGAAACGTAATATCGGTATCAAGGTTTATTTATTTAAAAATAGATATAGTATATATGAAAAACCTTATTGCCCAAATATTAAAAAAAATACTATTAAAAATCAGTATTAAAATTTACTTCATAGTAGTAGTACTTACTATTGATGAATGAATAAACAAAAATACATTGTTTTTTTTTGTTTCAGTTTCTGATACCGATAATCCGCTATTTCACTTGGACTTAGGAGAACTACTTCCTTCGCCTCCATCATTAAGGATTGTGGTTTATGCTGTAAACGCAAAGGGAAATAGTGAAAAACTAGTTTTAGATGACATTATGTTAAATGATGCTGAAAAAAGAACAGGTTTGTAATTTTTTTAATCACTACTCCAACATTTCCATAACTTAATCAATTTTATTTTAGATGGAACCACAAATATGAGTCTCATCCCTTTAGCTGGCCTACTAACTGGGGCTCTACTTACTTTAGGAATAGCTGTTTTAGTGATAGTTGTAATAGCAGTTAGAAGAAAACGTCACTGTGATGGAAGCAACCACTGCCCTCACCACATCACTTTAGATGCTTCAAAACCTAATTCTAAGTCTCGCCAAGGATCTATGTTAGAAATTAATACAGGTAAATAGAAAAAAGGTTTTTGTAATTTACGTTTAATAAAATAAAACAAAACTCTTTGTCCGATCAATTAGACATCCGACGTTACAAAATTCGCAATTGGAAGAAAATTGGTAGCATAATTCAAAATGCCATTATAAATTAAATTTAAAATGTCCTCATCGATTCGACTCGAGGAAAAAGAAATATGCGGGGTCAAAGGCCACAAAACCGGATTTTTCGCTATTTTTAGCGAAGCCCAATTTTTATTATATAATTAGACCAAACAAAAATTGTAGATTAGATTTATAATTAACTTTAAAATTGTCTTCATATCCTAAAGGCCACCCTTTATGGGATATAACGATTCAAAATGTTAAAAGAGTTGTTTTTGTGTTCCGATGATATGGCATCAGCTGCCCTTGCTCGAGTAGAATTAAAGTACAATTTAGTTGCTACTGAGGCTAAAAGTATCATCATAATTTAATGATTATCAAATATTCTTTATAAAATATTGTTTTTACTCTGGCACTAGGATCAAAGTCGGCCGTTCTATGGAGGAAATATTCATTTACATTGAAAATAGCAATGATTGTCAGTATACTTTGAAAGAATTAAAAAATGTTTGCAAAACTACAACTGCAGATAACAGGACGCTAAAAGTACGAGTAAAACTGAAATATGGTGATCAAATTATTATCACTGAAAAATTGGAAAAAATTAACTCATATGCTTAGTAGACAATTATCATGATATTTTTTATCACGCTTGATACGAAAAAAATAAATAAAAAAGAGAAACAATTTATTTTTTTATATATACCTAATCTATAATTTTTTGAGCAAATTTTATAATAAAACTTATCGTTTTTTTGAAAATTGCTAAAATCCCGTTTTGTGACCTTTAACCCCAAGTCATTTTTTCCTTGGGTAAGATTAATAAGGACTTTTTACATTTTATTTCTAATGGTGCTTTGAACAATCCTACCAATTTCAGGCGGTTGCAAATTTTTGTAACTTGATTCCAATTTTTCGGTCTAAATTGACCGGACTACTTGATCATTGATTCATTCCAAAGAATTAACTTTTACCTAAAATAAATGCTTTTATTTTAGGTGATAATCGCTACGTTGTAGCTTACACACTAAAACCGGCAGCTGATTGTTCACCGTCCTATCCGTCAATAGAAAATGTTACTGCAGGTGCTGATTCTAGAAGGCAACCTGACATTTTAAACACGCCCCGAGGTGAGTGTTTATGTCGCTGCCATCAGAGACATAGCGGACATTGCCACACTCACGATAATCACTTTACCACATTTAGACATTTTGATAATGTATAATGTGATTTAAAGGACCTTTGTAACCATGCTATAGATATTGCTTGATTTTTAGGTACTGTCAAGTCGGTTGCTAAGATATAACAACACCACGTTTTTAGTAAAACGCATAGAAGCTCTTAGGCTGCGTTTACAAAATTTGGTATTAGCGCCCCCTCAGACCCGCATGCAAATCCACTGTTTTGCTTGCGCAGTCTTAAGTCGTAATGCAAGACGGAGTGTGTGAGGTATCAAGTCGTACGTTTTGTCGATTGCGTACCGTCAATTGCTTGGCTTGAACCGAATCAACCGCCGCGCCGGTTGATTTTTTTCGCGTTCGATGTGTTAACAACTTGCATCAAAACGTACAACTTTAAGACTACACAAGCAAAACGGTGGGTTTGCATGCGTGTCTAAGGGTGCCTAAATCCGTTCAAGCCAAGCTATTGACGGTACGCGATCGACTAAACGTATAACTTGATACCTCAAACACTCCGCATTACGACTTAAGACTGCGAAAGCAAAACGGTGGATTTGCATGCGTGTCTGAGGGGCCTTTAAGAAGAAAAACCATTCAAGATAATATTAGCTCTGAATTTGGGTTGCATTGAACACCTTTTTAACTTATAGTAAATTAAATAGTAAACACAACTTTGACAACGATCTTTAGATACTCTGAAATAAGTTGTTGAAAATATTTTCTTTTTAATTAAACCGTCAAATATTTTTGATAATATCGAATAAAATATTTATGGCCAATTCACAGGGTGTTTCAACGTGTCTGAACCATAGTCAACTTTGTATAAATACATTTTTTAACATGCGCAAACTTTATAATTTTTTATGTAACATTAGTAGTAACAGCAAATATCCATAAAACACATAAAATACCAATAAAATATTGTATCAAAATCAATAGGATTTAAGGAATATAATTTATTTGATGTTTCCAGTTTCAATTGCAGCCTTTGCAAGCAAATGATAAATAGAAGCAATTTGGCAGCTTCGATTTCCAGTTATTTTTCGTTTTATACTTTCCCAACGTTTCCTGTAACATTAGTGAAATGTATGCATTATTGATCTTTAAATTAACAATATTTATGCATGTCTATTAGGGTCCTTATCATTTAAAACAAAACTGACATATCATTAAACACTACTCGTGTTTTGTAAAACTAGGTTATTATTTTAAAAATGGGGTGTCTTATAAGTAAACATACCTTTAAAATATATATTTTTAGTTAATAAAACGTAGATATAAGTTTTTAGGTACCTACAAATAATAAAAATTATTTGATATTATCCCTTTTAAGTCATTTTAAAGTAAATATATATATATTTTTTGGTAAATTAAACCTTGACCCAGAAAATTGAAACTGCACCGCAGTTATTTTTAATAAGTACTAGACAGGGCACTATTTGTGTCTTATTTTCCATTAAACAAATGTACATTTAACCTAAACTCATAAACTTAGAAAATTATTGTAAAGGACAAACAATGGCTAGTTCTAACAAATAATTTTTGCACATATAATAACTAATAATGAGATAAAAAATTGTACACTGTCTTTTTTCGTTCAGATAAATCAGTAGAATTTTGTGTTCTTTGTATAAAAATAACCAATAAATGAGATATTATAATGTTTGGTATGCCTGTTCTCTACAGACAAAAAATAGGTTATTTATTACCTTGTTTTTTATTTTTAGTCTTGTTAGTCCTGTGAATATTCACATACGTTGTTTTTTGTTGGACGGCAGATTAGTTGACCTTAGAATTCACCTTCCATAATTAGTTATTGTTTGATCTTAGCAATTATTTTCCAAGTTTAGCACTATAAATAAGTAAATAATATTTTGCAGATGTTCCTCTCCTTTATATATATATTTTTTTTAATGAAACGTTAATTTTTTATTCTTGTATTTTTATAATCTTTTAGTCCTGCAATCCCCGTAAAATGAAATTTTAATACACGTAAATGCAATTTATTTAGTTTTAGTTTGGAACTATTTTTAAATTATATATATATATATATATATATATATATATATATATATATATATATATATATATATATATATATATATATATATATATATATATATATATATATATATATATATATATATATATATATATATATATATATATATATATATATATATATATATGTGGTTTTTTTAAATTATTAATTACAAAATTACAAAAATGCTTAATTGCAAATATGTAACAAATTGTACAGATTCGGGGGGGCGTTATTATGTTCTGCCCTGTGGGCCAAACGTTTTTTCACACAGTACTTTAACTTTAAGTACTTAACGTTTACTATGAGATACCCTGTATACAGGGAGATTTAGAGGTTAACGCTAAAAATTAAAATAAAGTGATGCTCAATAATACAACTACAAGCACAATAACACTTAAACACGTGCAAATTTTATAAATACAAATTGTTAAGATAAGCTCTAAATCACCGAATGTCGTAAGTTTTTAAATCAAATTTAACAATATAAATAATTAAAGGTAATAATTAAATAAAATAAAATATGTGTATTACTAAAAATGCTTAGGTAATTTAGTATACATTGCAGATTCTCTAAAGCGGGCTTTACACCTGACAAGTTATTGATTAAAAACTTGCTCAATTATTTGGTCAAATATTTGATAAAGAAATTGAAAAGTTGGGTGTTTTTACTCTCTTCAAGTTTTTGACCAATTTATTTTCAATTTCGTTTAAGTTCTACCAACATAACTTTTGTGTTGGTACTCGTTAAATATACGTCAAATGGTTTTCTAGCGTTATGTTAACTATTAACTAATTACTAAAAATCCACTAAAAAAGTGATGAAAGGTTTGAATTTCTTCAAGTACTTGAGCAAGCTACTTGATAAATAAGTTGAGAAAAATTTAAATGGAAAAGTCACACACAAGCACTTGTTAAATTATTTTATTAATTACTTATTAGCGTTAGGTGTAAAACCCGCTTGAGTACTTTCTTCCGTCCTTTAGTAAACAAATCATTATATTTATATAAATTATATTATATATACAAACTATATTATTAGCTATTTTAATGGTCTATTTAAAATGACCAAAATACTTTTTTTGTTTCTTTTTTAATAAGAAAGCAATATCTAAAGAATCTGGTTGCGTAAAAAGAAATTAAATAATGTGATAAAGACAAGGATGCAAAAGTTGTTTTGCAACCAGATATTTTTATTTTTAATAACTAAAAACAAAAACTTATTTTAAAAGGAAATATGTTGTAACCCAAATTTAAAAAATCCCATCTTTTAAAGATGGTGGTTTTTTTTCTTTCCGATAAGCAATACATATTAATTTTTGCAAAGGAATTAACTAAAATATATAATACACAGTTTACTTAAGCAATTTTACCTATTTTTAGTTTTATTTTTCGTAAGCTTTAATTTTCAACCCGTATAGTTATCACATTTTACCTCCTTAGTCATTAACGCATTATAATTACTTTTGCTTTTGTTTTATTATTGTCTATTAATTAAACTTTTCGTCATTTTATAGGCATAGTTAATACCTGATTGCTCTTAATATATTTTTTTAATTGTAAATAAATCGTAGTTACCCAGTACTTTTAAAACAGCGAGCGATGGGACAAAAATAACAATAATTAATACAGTGTGTCCCAGGACAAATGGACCAGAAATTTTAGAATTTTGAAACAATTTAAATACAAAATTTTACTCCGATTGGTAATAACTAAAAATATGAAAAAATGACCAAGTAAAGTACCCTTATTTTTAAAAATAGAATATTATTGTAAAGGAAATGTTGTAGAGAATTAAATTTTATATCAAAATATAATGTTAAAGCATTAAAGTAAAAAAATATATGTTTGTCAATTTTTTACATTACAGTTTTTAAAATACTTAGTTTAAAGCAGCAATTTTTAAAAAATATTTTAGATTATTAAATTTTCTTTTAAATTTTGCTTTTTTGCCCATTATTAAACTTGTAATATGTAATGTATAATATTGGCAATTACATTTTTTTTACTCTCGGGCTTTAACTTTAAATTTTGACATAAAATTCAATTATCTACAACATTTACTTATAAAATTTTGTTTTATTTTTAAAAATAATTGTAAATTTCGAAAATTTTTCATATTTTAAGTTATAACTCTCCCAGTATAATACCAATTAAGGTAAAATTTTGTATTAATTAGTTTTGGACCATGCGACCAGTTTATCCAAAAATTTCGTTTAAAAATTCAAAAAATTTGGTCCATTTGTCCTTTTGTAACATCTATCTTGTGACACACAGTAGAAAAATTTGATAAAAAAATATGTTACTTTACTTTAAGACATGTTTTTTAACCAGAACAATTTAAATTTCGATTATAAATCCAAATAAAAATTATTTAATATTAAAAATTATTTTTTGCTATCTTTTTAGTTCTGTGTACTATTATAGACAGCCTAAATAGAAAGTACTACAAAACTTTGCTTGACCTATTATCAGTGCTTTAGACCCTTAAGGCGTATTTACACAGACCAGCAAAACCGGTGCAGTAACGATGCCTATATAGAAGAATATCGAATACAGACACACAGAGATGTATTCGAATAACAGCCAATGTATTCTGAATAGGATTCAGAGTACCGAGTATTTGAATACTACCCAACTCTGCTAGAAAGTGCTACTATTTACCAAAAAAAAAAAACTAAAGTCATTAAAGAATTTGCAGTTCTAAGTTAGATACATTAAGGAGTAGCTAAAATCATTCTAAAGTAAATAAATGTTGGAGTCATTTTCTCTAGGCTTTTTCAAGACTGTTTAGAAGCTACCTTCTATGTATCTCACAGTCACCAGGGGAAGTACCCAATATTGCTTTAGTTTTTTCCCTTTTCGGTGTTTTCCTTTAATATATAGCACAAGAATATGACGTTTGGTAAGAACAGTAACTTTTTTTCACTACTACTAAATACACAATAAATTCATTACGGTACCAACATGCCGGTATACGTGAAAAACAGTTTAAGACGGTATGAGAATTTAACATAAATCTCACATCAAAACATTACTCGGCACCGGCGACATATAAAAACAAAGTTAGTGTTATGTGACCGGCGAGTCGGATCGTGTGTACAAGTGTACATAACAAAACAGTGAAATTAACCAACCAGCGATCGACCCGGCTTTCGATTATCAAGTTTAACACCGGCTGCATAACTCGAAGCCGACCACCCGAGCGGCAAATAAGTCGGGCCGGGCTATGTGTAAAAGAATAAATTACATTGCATTCGACATCGGTGTCGTTACCGGCACTGGTTTTGCCGGTGATGTGAAAACGCTCTTATTCTCACACACCAAAACAGAACTTTTCAAATTTTTGTTTTTACAAATATGTAGAAAGTGAAGTAGCATTATTTTTATATTAATAAGTATTACTTTAACTATAAGTCTGGGTATCATAATATAGTGTATATGTATTATTCTACTTTATAGTTCAATACCGCACACAAATGGATAAGCACTTTCTTTTGGTCATATTTGATACAGGTTTAACCAAACATTTTTTTAATCTTGAGAAACAACATAAATTTACCTCATTTAAAACCTTTTGTTTGCAAGTATAAATATAATAACTTTGTTTGACATACTGACTTGTCTACTCGCTTCGAAATTTTTGTTAAGCCTGTATTTTGTATCATTTCTTTATTATTGTTCTTGTTAATTATTTTGTTGTGTTTTTATTTTATTTTGCTTTAAATAAATAATTATTTTATTATGTTTGTGTTTGTTTTATACCATCATCATTTTTAGCATAGAAAAAATTCAGGTAAAGTAGTTTTTATTTATTAATTTTTGTTCTTCTTGTCATCCTCTCTTTATTTAAAGACAAAGTTTTTTATTGCCACTTCCATCTTTAGTAAAAAATAAATTAGGTAGATTAAGATAAGATCTCACATTGCTAAATAACGTTATTTTTTAATAGTTACAAAACTTGAAATAGGTGGTGACAGTAGTACAACACCCCTGAACTTCCAAGGCCTAATGACTTATTCACACCAATGGCAGATGGCAGAAACCAAGTAAGCATAGGATCACCAACAACATTTCCAAATTTGCAAGTAAGTATTTAATTTAAAAAAATAATAATAAAAAAGATTTCAAGAAAACTAGGAAAACTTTAATACTACTCCAGATATACTTACAATTGAATATTCATAAAAAATACTTTACCTTGCATTATTACAGAAGTATGTTGGCTAATTCCTTTAACCAGAAGCCGTAAATATAACTTTAAAAGAAAAAAGATTACCTAAAGAGGGCAAAAGAACGTATAGCTTATTTGGTAAAAGTGGGATTATTTACTTTAACAATTTAGTCGTATTTGAAATTTTGCAACATTATTGTGAAATTTATTAAATTTTATTGCTTAATTAAGAGGTACTTTACTCTGGCGTCAAACCTAAAGTAGTCGGATATGATAACTTATAACACATGTATAATTACAATAATTAAACATGTAAATATTTTTAGGTTTAATCAAGATCAACTAAATCTCGCTTTTTAAATATAACAGCACAAGCTGTTACAAAGTTTTATAATTTGGTCGAAAAATCCACGTCCACAAGTTATTAATTTTAGGAAAGGTAGAACAGCCAACGTTTCGATGCTGGTTAGCATCATCATCAGGGCTAAAAACAATAATTCTTGTAAGTTTGTTATAACAAAGGACAAACATTTTTCCTATCAATAGCCTACACTTTAAAACATTTTACACACCAAAAACAAGTTGAAAAACAATTATTTAAAATATCACATATGTTTCAAACATTCAATCAACTTTATATATATTTTATACAGCTTGTATTTTTGTGATCCATACTCCAACTACGTCATCGGACTATGCCGTGTTTTAAATAATATCGTAGTCATTTCCACAAAAACGCAAATTTTGGCATTATTGGAAAAAAATCTTGCAAATTCCGGAAAAATTTAAAGAAAAGAAATAAAACCCAATCTATCTACACCGAAAATTGTTTACCCTTGGTGTACATGGCTAAAGGCCTATTGTGAACCAATTATTTACGGAAAAATAAATAACAACATTAACTTTCTTGTGACGGGTTGTCCAAAAATTGCCGTTTTTTCACAATAATACACACTGAGTTTAAAATTTAAAATATTTAGGGGTTAGATTTTAAAAAGTAGATACGCTACCTTCTGGGGACATCCGGTATTTTCTCGGAAACTACTAAACTGATTTTTAAAAACTTAATACTGTTAGAGTAAGGTAAGAGGAAATACATGAACAAGTAAATTTTGACCAGTTACCACTACTTTATTTTCTGTCCCACAAAGCCTTTTAACAATTATTACTTAGTCGGTAACTGATATTTTCAAAGAGTTAAGGACATTTTTGTTTTTTCATTGTAGAGGGTATTCCATTTAAAGGAAAAAATGGCATATTTCTGGACTTTTCCCGTATTTTTTAAGGAATTCAAAATAGCCAATCAATGTATTAGCTTGGAGAATTTGAAAATCGCAACTGGAAAACAATTACATAAAAAACAAAAACTTACGCCACAAATGTTGCACACAGCACACACACACACACAAAATAAGTATGCTTTTATTAGATTTTCTGGTCAATTCTAAGTGTTTTTTAATAAGGGTTCTGTAAATCTAACTTAAACTGTGTTTGAGTTGTTGACGCTTAAGAAGTCCCATTTTCGGCTCATATTATTTTAATAAATATATCAATATTACATATAGGTAATGTAGGAGATCACCTGATAATTATAAGTCATTTACCTATTGGTAGATTTTATATTAGTTTTTCATTATTAATTTTTCTTTAGATAAAAAATTACAGATAGTAATGGTATATTACAAGTGTCAATAAAATGCCAGTTAAGCAAAGAAAAAGTTTGAAAAACTAAAATTAAATCTACTAATGGGCAAAAACTTCAATGACTAAAGTGTCAGGTAGCACCTGCGTTACCTACACTTTATATTAATATAATTAAGCGTCAGTAACTAATAATCAGTTGAAGATAGATTTATAGTACCCTTATTTAAAAGCCCAAGCAGCCCAAGAATCCAAAAACCTCATGCAGCAAGCTGACGTCATATTTTAGTATTTTTTGGTCATTTTGGTCATAAGACGTCATCAGACCAAAATTATGGCGTCTTTTAACGTCATTTTAATGACGTGTTTTTGATGTCGTCGAAGTGACGTCTTTTCGAGGTCATTTTCATCAAACTAGCTCATAAAAATCTAATGACGTCATAATTAAAATACCCGTCAGAAAAATTTGTAACATTATATGATATGTGTCAAAATCCAACCGAAATATCATATGACAGAAAAATAAGATATTAATTTTACAAAACTGAAACAGGAAAAAAACTCTACCGATAGATGGCGTAATGGACAATAAACTACTATGTTTATTCACATCTTCGCTTCTTATAGGAAATTTTGAACCCTGTTGTTATCGCCTACACCGTACCGATGAAAACCAAAATAGCTCGAGACCGGTCTGCGGTTGGTGATTTGCTTTGGGGGAAATACAGTGATTTTCCGGTAACCGGTGAAACGACGACAGTGATTTCAAACAGTAATTTCAATCACTGCAGTGACTTGAATATACATAAATATTTAACTAAAAATGGAAATATAAAAACAGCTCGGTGTCTGGCAATGAATACGAATATATTATTTATGCAGCTCTTATCGGTTTTCATTGACATGCACGCGCCACTTCTAAACAATATAAATATCATATCAGCTTAAATCACTGTTTTCCCTCATATATTATTTTTTATTTTAAATAATAAATCATAGGTATATCTTATTTCAATCGGCGCGATCAGCGATCATCCAATGCGTGTCGTGTCGATGCCGATTGTAGTGTTCGCTTCGATCACTGATCACCGTATTTGCAAAAAGTAACTCAGTGGTAGCGCCAGCGATTTTTCATTCACCGGTGAAATATCGCGGTTATTGATATATCGCCCAACACTAGTGTTAAGATCTGCATCTCCAACTTGGACAGTGTCCCGAGAGATGCAACCTTGCAGTGCAAGAAAATTGCAAGCATGTTTACTCCATAAATAAAAAAATTCTAAATAAAATATCATATCAGACGTTATTATGACGTTTTTAACGGGACGTCTTTTGTCTGTGACTTATGGAGGTCATTTTAACGTCATTTTGTCGTCATCTTATGACGTCTTTGCTGACCAAAAATGACTAAAAGGGACGTCAATGAGACGTCAGCTTGCTGCTTGGGATGTTATAATTAGAAGGGCATTCCATTTAAAAACCCAACATTTATGGCGTTGGTCTTTTGCTTTTCATGCAATTTTTTTTAATTCTCAAAGCTAAAATACATCGGTTGGCTATCTTAATTTTTTTTATGCGGGGAAAGTCATAAAATATGCCGTTCTTTCTCTTAAGAAAATACCCTGTAGTAAAGTCCCCACTTAATTTTTACCCAAGGCTTTTTTCGTAGCTACACCACTGATTTTGACACAAAAATGTGTCCCCCTAAGAATTAAAATTTATGTGTTTCAGAATTTCTTTTATAAGTATAAGTAACAAATAAGTACAAAGCGTTAAAATTTTTAAAAAATATTTTGTATTTTTTAGATAAATTTTTAGATTAAAAACCTTTTACTGATTGAGATAAAATTTGGTAGACATATTTAATGCAATAAAGCTCTTGTAAGGCTTTACCTCCGGTGGTAATCTCGACGAAAAATAACCTTTTTTTTACCTATGCCAAAGAAAAGGTCCAAAATCCGATAGGTATTTTCGACGCATATTTAGGTACAGGTAGTGTTTGGTAGTTTTGTTTAGGTTAGAGAAAAAGAATGGTTTAATTAAGGCAAAAAAACATTAAATTAACCAGAACAATGACTCCCCACCTAACTCTGTCTTCGGTTTTCGGTGTTGTGCTACTTGATATTATATAAATGTTCCATCGAAGCTAGAGTATAGGTGGTGGTCATGGTTAGTTCTGGTTAGTCAACGCTTTTTTTTAATTCCCTAAATAAACCTGAGACTAATACACACTAGGGTGGGTCAAAACAATCGACTATTTTCTTTTTCATTTTGTACTCTGAAAAACTGGTAGACACCTCAAAAAAAATTTGTTCAAGTATGAACTCCTAATTTTAATAGAAACGTCCTCTGCCTTTTAGTTTTATATTTTAATATTATATTTAAAAGGAAAAATATATATATCTTGGTCTCTCCTACATGAAAAAATAACTGTATGTAAATGTTGTAACTTACTGTTTAAATTCTCTCCTGTACAGGAACAGATAGCATAAAAATTATGCGTCGAAAATACCTGCAATTACCATGAACCCTTTGCTAGTGCGTCGAGTTTACCCGTTGCAAAATTTGCATAATTACTCTTGCGTCGAAATTACATCCGTCCTGCTTTACCTCGATTAAGAGTATTGAGTCAAGTGGTCAAGTAGCGTCTCAGTGGGCACCACAGCAAATATTAGTAAAAACAAAAGTACACCGACCTATTAAGAATTGTTTTAGATTAAGCAATTAAAAATGCAACTTTTTAGTTTCGTGTACTTTCTTCGTACAAGCTTGGTTTTTGAAAGAAAGAATTAAATTCACTTTAATTTGTTTTAGAAAGTGCCTTTAGACAACATGTTATAAAAACAAAAATGGAAAATATACAATTACCTTAAAATAAAGTCGCAGTCGTGTAAGATATCGGGAATCAACATTTTTCTTTTTACTAAAGTAAAAATTGTAAATTTTTTAATTTTGTTTTTTATTCCATGTTGTTAAAGTTACGCGCACATACGTCGGCATCGGACGGGCGGTACGGATCAAAAAAAACATCAATTTTAGGCGTTCAACTAATTATAACCACGGTAATAATTGGTGACAACTTTGACGTATAATACATTGTTTAAACGTCAACATAACCGATTGGTAAATACCGTTTTAGAGTTGGTTCTTCGCCTAAAATTGATGATAGTTTTGGTGAAATTAAACACACACACAGGCACATGCGAGTTATGGATTAACCATAGGTAAATATTAAAAGTTAGCGCCTTTTTACCCGGGGTATAAAACCATTCGGTTAAAACCCTCCGGTAGGAATCGGCTTAAATTCTTGTCAAATAACGAAATTTTTGACCTGTATCGCACATATGAAACGCTAATGGCCGGATTTTAATTAAAGTTGCTATATTCTTGCGGAATGTGTTAAATCCGGTGCCAACCGCCCGCACATAGTTACACTTTATTTCAAATTTCTAAGTTCAATTTTTAATTGCTTAATCGAAAAAAATGTAAAAACTTTATAAAAGACAGTGAGTTAGTTTTTTCTTAATAATATTATCTGTGGTCCCCAATGAGATACCACTGGACCCAATTATCTAAATCTAGATAGAGCTTGACAA
The DNA here is from genome assembly GCA_014170235.1 of Listronotus bonariensis. Classification (NCBI taxonomy): domain Eukaryota; kingdom Metazoa; phylum Arthropoda; class Insecta; order Coleoptera; family Curculionidae; genus Listronotus; species Listronotus bonariensis. The sequence continues at coordinate 66,478 of JACEGR010003381.1, forward strand.
GTGCCTTATTACATTCAATAAGTGTAACAAATTTTATTTAAATCAATTAATGGGTTTTTCAGATATTTAAAAACATTAGTGTTTTTTTTTTAAGTTTAACGCCCTGTATCTTAAAAATGAAGCAAAACTGGACATATATTTTTGGGAACTTTTATTCGTAAAAATATTTAAGATTTAAATAATTTCCTTTTTTTTTTCAGTCAGCATCCAACTGTGATATAAGCAGCAGCTTAGGCAGACCAAGAACTCGTCCCAGGGATGTTTCCTATGGGTCATTCGCCACGATGCGAAGGGAACACATCATAACCGACACTATACCAGGTCCTGAAAGTTGCGTCTAAAACAACTCTAAATTAGGCTAAAAACTTATGTTTATTAAAACAACTTATTACGGTGGCAAAATTAAGTGTAAATAGACTTTTCAAAAAATAATAGTTGTATCTTCAAAATGGAAATAGAAAATTAGCACATTCTTAACCAATAGTTCTTCGTAAAGAACTTTATAACTAGTAATTTTTCTATGGTTGTGATTATGTTTTATATGAAATTGTGTTTATTTTTTATTTATTTTTGTTAAAGATAAATGCGCCTATAATACAAAATGACAAACTATTTATTGTTATTACCAATGCTAATTAATAACAAAATGACCAAGAGTCTCCGTAAAATTTGTTATTATAAAGGACGTGTCCTAACTAAGGTACGAGTCTTAAGAGGATGATTTTCTTATGTGTTATGAAAAAATGTTTCTATAAACGTATGTCCGGACTTGCTTGATTTCTGAGATACCTTTTTAAAAAAGTCGGTATTTTTTAAAAATCTTAAGAACCCGTTAAGTGATTAAGAGAAAATTTGTTACACTTATTTATTGTAATAAGGCACTGGTAAAGCTCTGCCTAGTAAAGATTTTTGGGTCTAGTAAGTTTCAGAAGGTTCCACAGCTAATATTATTAGAAAGAAAAGTACGCCACTGACTTTTTACGAACCGTTTATACAGGGTGGCCGCCGAGGTATCCGAGAAACTTCGGATATAAATTCAAAAATAAAAATTAGGAAAAAACTTTATATAAACATATGTCGTAAACGTCTTAGTTTTTAAACTAAGGGTGTTAAACATTTTTAAAAATGTTGTTTTTAATTATAACATTTATAACTGTTTAAATATTTTTTTTAAATATAGGAGACGCCTTCTATGCACCAAGAGATATTTTTGGCATACAAGAAAAAAATTACCACTGCACCCCACATGCACTGTCGTTCATGAGGGGTTTTAGGTCAATATTTTTAAGAAAGAAATAGTACGGCACTGCATTTTTTTAAAATAAAAATGTTTTTTAAAATTCCCCATTAGTTTGACACAAACTTAATCCCCTGATTTTTTTATTTGATGCACGGTTTTCGCGTAAATAAATAAAAACCATTACTCGGTATGTACAAATGCCTATCTAATTAAAGAGAAAAATAGATAGCAAAGGTTATTTTTTACTGTAGAATTTCATATTTTTGATACAAAATGACCATGCTAAGAAATGGTTTTTATTTATTTACACGAAGACCGTGCATCTAGTAAAAATCAAAAGTCAAATCTGTTTCAAACCTAATGGGTATTTTAAAAATAAAATTTCAGGAAAATGCAGTGGCGTGCCATTTATATATTAAAAAGTATTTCTTGTATCCCAAAATATGTCTTTTGGTGCAGAGAAGGCTTCCCTCAATTTTTTAGAAATATCTGGTATAAAAGTTATTATAAAGAAACATTTTTTTAAAATTATAAAACCCTGTTTTTTTTCTTATTAGGCAATATCCAACTTTTTGTTTCTTGTACTTTCTTCTTATCTAGCTGCGTTTTCGAAAGAAAATATTAAAGCCACTTTGATTTTTTCTAAGAACTACCCAGAGACAACATGATATAAAAAATAATAATAAAAGTTAAACCATTATTTGCCTTAAAATAAATAAGCAGTAGTGTATTTTATCGAAAATCGTCATTTTTTATTTACTAATGTCAAAATTGTTTATTTTTTAATTTTGAATTTGATTTTATGATGTTTATAGATACTTTTTAGAATTACTTAGAGTGGCTTCAATTTTATCTCGAAATCGAAGCACGATACGAATACCAAAAATAAAAAAAAAAGGCTAAAAACTAAAAAGTTGTGTCTTTTAATGCTTTAATGAAACAAAATATATAAACTTGACAAAATGTCAGTGGCGTACTATTTTCTTGGCTAAGGTACTCACTAAGACGCCACTAGACCCAATAATCTTAAATTAGGTAGGGCTTTAAAGCACCTCATACCCAGTAAATACCGAATTTCATCCAAATCGCTTAAAGAGTTATAAGATATTTGAAAATACAAACTTTGTTTTAAAACTTTAACGCGCTGTATCACAGAAATGAAGCAAATCCGAACATACATATGTTTGTGGAAACTTTTTTCAGAAAAAGTTATAAGAAATCACCCTTTACTTTCGTACCATAGTTAGAAAACACCCTGTATAGAGCAATGCGATGCATGCATAGCCCAGGGATAAAAGCACATACACATTGTTCTATTCATGGGTTATTCTGTCAACCACCAACACTAAAGTGCATTGTGCATAAGTGCAAATTAAATGGATAAACAATAGGGATATGTATTAAAGTTAAAACAACCATCTTAAATAACCTTGAAACCTTTAATATAAGCAGGGTAAAATTCAAGGGAAAGGGGGGGTTAATAATCCCTCTGAGCAAAAAAATCCCTCCAGGAGAAATTTTGGATACCAAATGAAATTTGGTGGTCAAACCATAAGTAACGTATAAATGTAATCTCAAAGTATAACTTGTTTCTTTGGTATTTAAAGGTGATGCCTTTTTTGCTTTTCAACTGTTTTGGGGATATTTTTTTGGTACTTGAGGACCTTCTTCCCGGGAATCTTAAACACCTCCCGGAAAAACATTGCGTAATTCAACAGTGAATATAAGCGATGTCACAAATGCCCTACAGAAATTGATAAGATTGAGCAACTTGGGTTTTAAATTAAGAACTTTATTTAAAAATATATTATAATAAAACTTAATAATAAATAAATTTAAAAAAAATAACAGCGGATTTTGTGAAAAAATATGTTTAACAGGATATACATAAATCTATGTTGGATATCGGCCACACCTACCGGACAAAAAAGTATTATTTAAACACCATGTATTATATGATTATATTTAAAATCAAAAATAAGAAATAATTTGAAATACAAAAAAGGCATAAGCAGGAAGGTTTAAAATAATAAAGACTCCTCCTCCCATCCCCAGCAAATACCTACATATTCAGAATCAGCCAAGTCAAATATACATAATACGTGTACAGGAAATGCTTGGAAAGGAGACAGTCTAACCGGCATGTAAACATTTCGGATTGGGTGACTGCTTATTTTGTTATTGCATTTCTGGTCGATATACCTTTAAAATAGCTGATGTGATATATTCAGCTATTTAGAATCAAAAATTAAACATCTTCTCGAATTAATAACTCTTGATACAAAGGTACAGAGGTAACAGAAATTAAAAAATATATATAGATAGATAAAATCTGTAAAAATCCAAATGGCACTATACTCTGCATAAAAACCTTTTTAAGGTGAGTTGGTATATATCAGCTGGTAATATAAATTTGCAATTGAGCGACAATGATAAAAACGGGCAATTTTTTATGGATCAACCAACAAAACTTTAGCCACAATTCACAAAAAAAAGTTGAAATAGCTCCCCCTTGTTGTTACTCTTAAGATGACAAAATAGCTCTTTTATGAAAATAGGTTATTTTTAGGTTTTATTTCTCGTATTATTTTTTACATTCCAACCAACCATTTTACACCAAAAAATTTGATTAGGATTTAAGCAAAATGTTTTCTTATACTCATCCTACTTTGGTTCTCGTACCCATTCTAACAATGTTTGTTATTGTTCTACATGAGCGCGAACTCTTTTTGAGTTTTTCTTTTTACTGTGATGTTCAAATGATTCTTTTTACAGCATCAAAGTTATCTTACTGTACAATAGTTGTTCTATAAGAAGACTTATAATTTTCGTGTTATTCACCATGAACTCGGTACAACCACTCTAATAAGTTCCTGTCAGTCACACGACTCGCGTCGGTGAAAAGATCCTGGTGAATAACATGAAAAGAGGTAGTAGTTCTTTTAACTATCTAATAAATTTATTTTAAAAGATTAGCGCTTTATATTCCATTAAATTTTTCATGTAATATCCATATACCTCTGTAACGTGACCTAGTCGGCCTCTGTAAGGTTTATCGGCCTCTGCAAGACTTGTCGACCCTATAGTGTTTAATAACATTAAATTTGATATTATAGGAAAATGTAAATGTGTATACATATGTATTTGTAATAGACAACTTCTTTTTAATGTTTGGTTAATAAAAATGTTAGCAAATTTTTGTACGTAACATAATTAAGGTTAGGTTATTGATTGATTGTTTCTTTGTATTGACTGTTAAAAAAAAAGGAAAGAAAAATTTAGGAGTGTTGAGTTTAAAACTGGTGCTTGCAAATAGTTCAAGATTTTATTGGTGTTTTAAATAACTAGATGTGATTAAGAATGTCGAGAATTTTATCAATTAATCCATTTATTTATTTATTTGTATTTTTTTTCTTTAAACACATCTCCCTAACAGAGTATTGACAGTTTTGACAATGTATCAATAAAATATGAGGCTTATTTAAATAAAAACCGCATAAAATCCTAGATGTTTTTAATCAGCCTTGTACTCAAGTGTTGTAAAGGATGTTTAAATGTATTTTTTTAATAGCTTTGTAGCTAACTGCCCTTTTATTATTGTTTTGTTATTTATTATTAATTGTGAATTGAACATTAGTTGATTGCGTACAGACATGCTTTTGTAAATAATGCTAAAAATCAAGTAACAACTGGTTTTTATAAGGTATAATATAGTAGGAAAATTTACAGGTAATTATGTTTAAAAAAATGGCAGGCCTTACATAAAATGGACATATATTTTCCACAAGCATGGAACTACAGTTAGCTTAATGAACCAGTATGTACAAACAGGGTGGCGCCTTTTCGTTGTCCTTGCAGGATATAGCAAAAACTAAAAAAATTGAATGAATCTGATTGCGCAGTCTCGATTCAAATTTTCGAAACAAATTCAATGGTAAAAGTAAATCATGGCTAACTTGATCCGTCTTGGAAATACAGAGCATTTTTTAAATTTTGTCAATTTTGCCAGGCACCAGTAAAAAAAGATTTACAGATTTTTAAGCGTGCCCATATATTTTTTAACTTTTATTTTAAAGTTATAACACAAAGTTGTTTCTTTTAATGAAACACCCTGTATATTTTATTACCAAAGAACACTTTTGTATTTATCCCAACGTTTTGTGGCTAGATTGCTACATTATTAAGGGCCTATAATTAAAAAAGACACATTACAAAATTTTTTCGACACATGAACCTAATATTTTACGACATCAAACAAAAAAACATTAAAAAAATATACAGGGTGTCCAGTAACTTAACCGACCAACTATAAGTGGTGATTCTAAAATGAAAAATAAGAAAAAACTTCGTATAAAGATATGTCCTAAACGTCATAGTTTTTGAAAAAGAGTGTGTTAAATTTTTTAAAAAATTATCGTTTTTTTATTATAACTTTTATACCAATTAAAATATTTAATAAAAATTTGGAAGACATCGCCTATGCATCAAAAGACATTTTTTGACATTAAAGAAAAAAATAAATTTTTACCAACGTCGTTCAAAAGGGGTTAAGGGTAAATATTTTTAGGAAGAAAATGGTACGCCACTGTATTTTTCCCGAAATTAAAATAATTTTTTAAATCCTCGTTTAGTTTGGAACAAATTTGATCTCTTGACTTTTTTGGTATGTCCAAAAATGTCTTCTTATGCATAGGAGACGTTTTCCAGTTGTTTAAAAAATATCTTAATTGGTATACGAGCTATAATAAAAAAAAACATAATTTATAAAATAAAATTAACACCCTGTAATTTAAAAACTACGACGTTTAGGACATAGCGTCATATAAAGTTTTTTCTTATTTTTCATTGTAAATCACCCCTTAAAGTTTGTCGGTTGAATTACTGAACACCCTGTATATTGTCCGGCAGGAAAGCCAAAGGAATAACCATCAGGCCGGCATCACTTTTGACGTATATTTTTGTAATAAATATTTGTTCAGATGCGATTCGAGACTGGATCTGATAAATTTAATTAGTGCTAAGTGACCCCCTAAATCCTAAGAATAACACTGTAAATCACAACAATATTGCGTACGGGAGCATGTCGACGGGGACGAGCGGGACCGGACTCCCCCAAATAAAAATCTATAATTATGTTTTACAATATTTGTTATTTAATGCCTATTTATAAGATATGTTATGGCATTATTGCTTAATGTCCGTTATGCCTTCAATTCAGACAGAAATGTTTTACAGTTTTTGGTGGGAGGATCTCCATCCCCTCCGCCTAACTAAAAATTCCAGCTGTCTCAAAAATACCATGGGCTTTAAAAATATTTATTTAATAGGTTGTATCTTGACAACAAAGAAATTATAGGGTCAGAATTTCTCACAGAAACCGAGATTGTGCAATCTGACTTGTAGCCGTTTTTTGTCAGTATTGGTTAATGCTTTTTAGAAAGGTGAGGACCTTTTTTTTCTTTTCTTTCAAGATGTATTTTTATTTATGACCCCCTCCCCCAAAACCCATTTCTGCGTACGGGCCTGCCCTGTAAGGTCATCGAAAAGGCTCCACCCTGTACATACTTAATTAACTTCGTAAACATTATGATAAAGTCCACAAAAACTGTTTTTAAATTGGCAGTTCTTTTTTTATATATTTTGAGAGAGAAATATAAACTATTTTTTATTTCACAAGAAGGAATTAATCAGTTTGTGCTGTTTTTTCTAAAAATATGTAAATTTAATTAAAAGCCCGATAAAGTAGAACCATCGTACTCCTTAAAAACGCTATACAGGGTGGCTAGTAACTTTGCCGACAAACTTTAACAGGTGATTCTCCAATCAGAAATTAGAGAGAATAAAATAACAATATAACTTTAAGTTCTCGTTTGCTTTTAAAAATATTAAATCTTTAGATTAATTTAATCACTATTTAGAAGATGTATTTTTAAAGAGTTACAGTTACAGGGTGTTCTCACAACTTAACCGACAGACAAACTTTCAGGGTTAAACCTGCAAGAAAAAAAAATTTCATATAACCATATGCCCTAAACGTTTTAGTTTTGGTAAGTTAAAAATTTTAGAAAATCATTCTTTTTTTATAACTTTTATACCATATTAAATTTTATTAAGAAAAATGGAGAACGCCTCCTATGCATTTAAAGACTTTTTTCGGCATACAAGAAAAAAAAGTTTCTACCAGTGTTTAGAGTAAATATTTAAAAAAAATGGTACGCAGGGCATTTAAAAAATATTTTATTAAAAAATGCAGTTTTTAATAAAAATATTTTTTTAAATGTCCCTTTAGTTTTAAATAAATTTTGCTTCTAAGACGTTTAGGACAAATATTTATATAAGGTCTTTTTTATTTTTTATTGTAGAATTAACCCTTGCAGCTTGTCGGATAAGTTGTAAAACACCCTTTATATTTATTTATTTAAGCAATATTTAAGATAATCGGATCTCGTTTAATAGCGACCACTAGAGACGTTGTACCACTTCAATATATAGAATTAATTTGTCGACAAAACCTAATTATAAAGTAATTACTATAAAAAAGAAAAATACTTATAATTGTTTTAAAAATTGGTAAATAATCTAAATTATTATAAAGGTAAAAAATATGTATTTTTCTTTACTTTAACACCATAAAGTTTAAAAAGTACGACGTTTAGGACACATACTCATAAATACTTATATTTTTATTTTTTAATGCAAAGTTTCCCTTTAAAGTTTTTCGGTAGAGTTACTGGACACCCTGTATATTTATCGTCTAAAAGGTGGTTCAATTAACAAACTCTAAGTCACAAATGCAAGTGACTGAAAATATGAAAAATTAAAAAATATGGCTTTTTCAGATGATTTTATACAAAAATGATTTTATTGTTTTTGGAATCAATGTTGTTAAAAATGTTGGGTATATATCATATAATTGTTTGAATAAATAAAAGTAAAAGCATAAAAGTGACTTAGTGAGTTTTTGCAGCAAGCCGACGACATATTTTTATAAAAATCCTAATATCTCATAAATATTCAGTGTTGACAATTATGCGTTTTTGGCAAAAAAATTTATGTTTTGAGTAAGTAGCAAAAAAAAATTCTTATTAACCACTTCAGAAAGAATTTTACATGGTGTCCTATAATATGTGGGGAATATCCCTATTTCATATAATACACATGAAAATACTTTGTACAATGACAGTGACCCTCCCCCTTCCAACAAAATGAAATTATCTACGCCACCGTTTGCATTCATTAGTTCGCTAAGAGCGAGCTAACCTTAATAATACATAGCAGTGCTAAATAATTTTTAGCCCATATACCGGATCAGCTTATTAACATAATACATAGGCATTATGAGGAAAAGAGACAGTCTAACGTGAATACCCGCCTGTAAACATTTCGTATTGGATATTTTATCATACATTCTTTGTTCTTGCTTTACTGGCCGATGTAACTTTAGCTATTGCCTATACAGTATAGAGTGTGTTCGCAGTCTCTACATACATATGGAAAACTTTTTTATTTTTTATTTTACAGGAAAATATTATTCGTTATAAAAAGTTTTGCATAATTCAAAACCCAGAATGCAATTATATATATGTATTAATTTTTTTAAGTAGTATAGGAGGTATTTTGTAAGGAAAGTTCCCTTATATAAAAAAAATAAAAAAAGCTTTTTTATGTGATAACGAGTGTTTTTCTGACTTTTCACTGTTTTGACAGTTCTTAAGCTTTTTTCAGATATTAAATTTTGAAATAAGTATTTACAAATGTACAAACTTAAATTTTCATCGATTTATTATAAAAAATTTCATTTTCATTTAAGTAAGTTTGAATATTTCAGAGTTATTCTTAGTCTTAAGATTTTTCCTTAATAATAATTTTTGATATTTTTAAAAATAAGGGTGCTTTCCTCTTGAACCAAATTTATGTTTTTTGGGATGCTTCGTATACAACTCAAACAAATGAATATCTAATAATTGCTTTTTAGGTCTCAGATCATGCAGAACTTTTTCTAAAAAATAACTTTTTTGTAAAATTAATAATAAAAAAGTTTCCTATATGTAGAGAACTTAGGCGGACACGCCTATGTACTAAAGGAATTGATAGAGTATTTAAAAAAGGTTCGATATTGATAAAATGAAGCGTTTTCGACCAAAACAAGTTATTGTGGACATTTAAAAACATAAGAATATTCTGTTACAATTGGCACTAAAAAGACTTTACAGAAAATGTTTTGTTTTTATTTTTACGACAATAAAAACAAATGTTGCAGCATTGTGGAGGGGTTTTATAGTCCCTAAAAATTAAAGCTTGAAAATGCATACGTTTAGAGGAAGCACATATCAAACTGACATACAAAATTATCCAATAACAGTTTTTAAGTAAAAAAATGTTTTCTTGAAATCGCTCTAATTTATCGGTATCGAACAAGCGCATCTTTTTTAGGTAAGAATTTAAGCTATATACTACTTTTATTTCTTTATTATACAGGATGTAATAATAATTAACACTATTGTGTAAGGGTTAGACCGCTTCTGGCGAACTAATGAATAAAAATGATTTAGGAGCACGCCATTTTAAGGCGTCATTACTATTTTTTACCTTTTTTTATTATCCCTAGTACTTTAAAGGTTATTCAAGAAAATCCGATTAAGCGGCGTCTTTTAAGGGTCTCAGTAAATAGAGGCATTTGAAAATAAGTTTATAGGAACTTGACATATTATTTTCATGTGTTCTATATGAAAAAATTGCCCACATATTCTGAAACACCTTATGTATTTACAAAGTTTTTTCTGATCTAATTACCGATATTATTAGACTGAAACATTTTTGAACATCTATTAAACATAAATATATCCGAAAACATTATCTTTACGTATATTTATTTTTATTATGTTAAATATTTGAAAGAATCATTTTTATTTGTAGTTTAACAAATTTTGTCTACAATTATATGTATATCTAAGAACCGTTTTCCCTTAGAGCCTATTAGGAATAAAATGAACTAAAGAGCTATTTAAGCTATTGTATAAATTCTAACAATGTAATATATAGTGTTAATTGGTAAATGTAATATATAATAATATAAAATAAAGAAGCTAATTTATATGATTGTTAATATGGTCTTTTACTTCACCTTTACAGATAATAAAATAATTCTTACTCGTGCATCATATAAAATCATGAAGGCGATAAAAAGAATCATAACTTTAAAGGTTTAGTTAAACCTAAAATTTATCTTTCCCTGACAAGTTTTAGAATATTCAAGGCTTAATAATCCATGTACACTATTTGCTTGCGGTTTTAAATATTAAAGTGTATGCAGTTAATTTTTAACGTTCTTTTATATGTACATATTTTCAGAAGCATTTATACCGATTGAGCTTAATAACATAACACATAGGCAATGTAAGGAAAAGAGACAATTTAACTAAATACCGGCATGTAAACATGCGTGACTAATAGTGCTTATTTTGTTATTTTATTAATAGACGATATACCAAAACTTATTGCTCATATAGTATAGTCATTTAAATTCCCAATGTCTTCAGTCTCTATAGTACCTACTTAACTTTATCGATGATTTTTGTCCGGTTAATTTGGACAATTGAAATAACAAAAATTCTTACAAAGCCAAATTTCCGTAGAGACCTTAGGTTTACCATTAAAAATAGGTACCAAATGTCCTCATCAATCCCATGTGTGCTAAGATACTTCGGCGGTAATATCACGAAGTGGCGTTTCTTAAAAAATAGGAAAATTGACCAGAGCCTATATTATTGCCTAAAAAAATTGCTCTTTAATATTACGAATTAGCATAAATTAGATTTTGATAACTTTAAAGTTATAGAAATATGAAAATTAAATTATTTTATTTTACAGAAAATAATAGTTGCGCAAAAATACCTAAATAGCACTTTTGTGAAATTTTAAAAAATGAGATACGCCACTTTGTGATATTGACGATGACTTAATGTGAGGTCCGACCTTTATTCGGAGTCAAATGTAAAAATTTAGTTTTTTTGGATTATTCTTGAAAATGAAATGTTTCATTGAAAAAAAGTCTCAAATAATTATTTGTACTCATTAAAAATTCTTTGATTGTACTTTTATGAGATGTTTAAACTTTTTGTTGCATAACTCTAATTTTGTTTTTGGAAAAAAAATCATGGAGCAGTATTAGTTAGGAAGGTACCCAGGAAATCCTTATGACTAGGAACGTACCCTCAAATCTTCAATGATAAGTAAATGACAAATGACATTTTATCATTTTTGGTGTTATTTGACTACTATTGAAAAGGCATCTTTTTTCTGGAACTAGGCGCTGTGAGTGAAGGTTCCTATAACCTGATGTTTTTTCTGTTAGGCGTACTGCAGAGGTGTTTTCCAATAGCGGAAAATGGGGCTGGCGCCGCACACTGGTCCCGGATTTCTAAAATCCGGTCAAAATGGAAAATCCAAACAGGTAATTCTAATAATTTGTTCTATACGGTTAGGTAAAAGAATGTCTAGGCTACCCCTTATAATAGTCATGTGGTTTACAAACTGCTTCCTAATGTAGAAATTTAAGTTACCGTTTAGCGTTTCATAAAAGTAATAGTGCTCCGAAATTGTTACTTTATAAAAATTTTCTCATAAACGTTGCTCTAGTTTGGACTTGTAGTTGTTTATATCATCTTTGGCATTATGGAACCGACTCCATCAGGTTAGTAAATTGTTTTTATATATTTTAAAGATAAGAACAAAATAAGACCAGCATATACCACATAGATTAAGTTTGGAACTAAAAGATTAGCTTATTTTCTTTCAAATAAAGTAAAATTTGGCTGCCACTTCGACCACGCATAGGCAAAGTAAAGAAGATTAAACGAAATGGCAAAAAATAACGCCTAGGTATAAATTGGTTTTAATATTTGACAATTTATCATTATCTTAAAAATTTAAAAAAAACTAAATACTTACTTTAAAATGTAAGTTATGTAAAAAAAATTAATAAAAACTATATATGGCTCTGTCTTATACTATCCGTACTATAGGGTGCTAAAGTTTTATTTTGCGTTTCCTAATGTTCGGTTTAACTTTAGCGACATACTAAATTAAAATCAATTCTAAGTTATTTAAACCTAAAAGTTGTAACTCTTTTTATTTGTTTTTAACATACATAGGGTTAAAATTTATTTTAAATTATAATCAGTGTTTTTATGTCCTGTAGTTTTATTCAAATATAAAAATTATAAAAACGATATAATTTTAAGTTGAATAATTCTGAAAGTTGTAGGTTAATTTTAATTTTTTTTTTTTTTTTTTGTTAAATACATGGTGTTATATATTTTTTAATAAAACTTTTAACACCCTTTAATTTAAACAGAAATAAAAAATACTACAGAATTTAGGTTTATTTGGCTTAGAATTAACTGTAGTATGTAGAGACAAAAATCTCCAAAAAAGGGATATCTGATCGCTAGATCGTCTTAAGCCGTAGTATCAGAACGAAGTGGACAATCAATAGAAATTCGGGATGACATGAAAGCATCAATTTCAGCGCAATTTTATAAAATAAGAAATAAATTGCAAACTGTAAATAGAACAGAAGAAATGTTTTTAAAAATACAGTGATTGGCTGAGTAAACCTATTATTTTTTCAATCTTAAATGAAGAAGTAAAGAAACCATCAACTAAAGGCAGACCAACAAAAGAATTTCTGTGGTCCAGTGAAAGATCTAAAACAAGAAAAATTGAAGAACTTCGTACTTCATTTGGCCCGCAAAAACTAGCATACAAACAAACATTTCAAGGAGTAGATATTTCTGATGCCAGCATATTTTTGAGATTGGTAGTTCCCTTGCAGTTGGTATCTACAGATAAAAAATCTGGAGTAAAAAGTTACAATTTGGAAAAATCCTAGAACATTGTCTCCACGTTTTTATAGACCATTACGAATGCAATTTCTTTAAGAATCGGCAGAATTAAATCAAGATGAAATAAACTCTGTTGAAAACCGAATAGATAAACTTGTGCCTTTGAAAAGTGCCTTGAAGAAAAAAACCTTTAAAATATCCGATGTTATACAACAATGTTTGAAGGAAAAGTATGCAGTGTTATTACAGAAACAAAGTCATCGCAGCGTTGTTATGTACGTGGAGCAACTAGCAAGGATTTTAATGTCATAGATACATTTTTTCAAAACACCTATTTTGAAAGAAAATCTTAAATTTGGACTATCCACTCTTCATGCATGGATCAGGTTTTTAAATAAGTCTTCCATTTATCCTATAAAATTACTATTCAAAAATGGCAACACGAAATGCTGAAGGGAAGAAAGTAGTAGGAGAACGAGAAAGGTAACTTCAACGTAAATTTTGTTTACAGGAAATAATAGTTCGCAAGCCAAAACATTGGTTTGGCAGTTCCAATGGCGGGAATACTAATCGACGCTTTTTTACGAATTTTGAAGTGTCAGCAAATATCAACAGGCGTTGATGAGTCATTAATTAAACGGTTTAATATAATACTACAGGTAATATCTAGCGGTTACGACATTTATTTCGAAAAAATTTCTATTGACACAGCAAAAACATTGGTTAAGTTATATCCATGGTATTACATGCCCACTTCTGTACACAAAGTGTTAATACAAGGTAAAGGAGTTATTATTACAAAGAGTTTGTCACTTCAGAATAAAAGCGTGGGGGTGCTTAATATATTAAATGTTATAATTATTCTATTTGCAAATATCTATGAGGGAAAAGTTATGAAAAATAGTAAAATGCACCCCACGCTTTTATTCTGAAGTGACAAACTTTGTAATGAAAAATTATTTTCTAATTTTTAGTTCGGTTGCATATAAAAGCGTGTTTTTTAGTTTTTTAAACTATTAATTATTTTTCATTTTTAGTTTCTGCTACTCTTGACAAAATGGCGAAAAATTTTTTAATGAACAAGAGTGGCACATTTTAAAATTTTTTCCAACAGATTGCAACTCACTAAAAATTTCTTCTTCATTAAGTAGCAAAGTTTGAAATTTTGCCAACAGGTGGCAACCTAGGTGTTGTTTTTATATTTTTATAATATAAAGGAAAATTTTTTTCCTGGCGATCCAAAAAAAGAATGTTAATTTTTATTAATTGCACATTATGTATTATGTATACATTACACATAATGTAATTTTTATTATTTAATCCTTGAACTAATGGTGCAACTAACCCTATATTTTTATTTTTCATAAAAATTAAACACTCATGGTGCAACTAACCAAATTGTGTAAAAACTAAAAAATTTCTTCTTCATTTAATAGCAAAGTTTGAAATGTTGCCAACAGATGGCATCCTAGGTGTTGTTTTTATAATATAATGGAATTTTTTTTCCTGGCGATTCAAAAAAGATAACGGATACTGTTTTTAAATTATTGCATCTTCATCGGTCCTTGACACGTGTGCAAAGTTTCAAAGAAATCGAATAGCTGGAAGTTGGTTAAAATTAGGCTCAAAGATTCCGTTACATAGATAGATAGAAAAAAGCATTATTACGTGTTGGACAACTATTCAAAAAAGCTCAAGAGGCAAGGAACAAAGATATTAAAAAGTATTGCGAGGATTCTTCTAGAAAGTTTTTAAGAGTAAAAACAATGGAAGACGTATTAAATAGACTACTTGCATTTTTTCTAAACCACACATTTCAAGCCTCAAAAAGCTTTCAAGGGTAAAAACAATGGAAGACGTATTTAATAGACTACTTTTTTTTTCTGATCTATGAGCTGAGGCTCCATTGAAAAATTTAAGACATTTTTACCAGGAGCATTGGAATTGTTAACTGCCACTGGTTTTTAAAATGAAATAAGAACTGTATCAGATATGAATAGTGACTGTGAGATAGATTCCGAGTTAAGTAATGTGATTTGGAATAATTTGTTTGTGTAATGTATTATATAGTAATTTTGCCGGAAATCGACAAAATCCGGTTTTACCCTTAAAAACTCACCCCCTTCCAGTTCCCGACCTCAGATCGCATGTAATTTATTTTTCCTTTTATTTCTGTTGTTTTTCGCTACATTTTTCAGTGAGTTTCATCCTTCTATTTTTTTTTTTCAAAAATTATCGTCCCTGTTCTAATAATTATTTTTAAAAAATCGGATCAAAGTTTCTTTGCATTTTCAGAGACCATTTACCATTGTAATGTATATATCTTTACTTTATTAGAAAGTAGAGATTCTAACGAACAAAACGACCCACGCCAATGCCGATATTTTGACACGTGAATTTCTGATTGAACATAAGGGTATTCTTTTGATATTAAGGCAAAACAATGGGAAAAAATAAATATTTTTACCAAAAAAATAACAGTGCATTTGGGACATGCAAGGATACGTTTTCACCAAACTTTTTTTTGTAAAAATAAAATTAAATCCAAAAACTTGGTATTTAAATTTTTCACATAAATTTTTAGGTTACGCAAAAAAGCGAAAATAAAAAAGTTGTAAAGGGTTTTCTTTTTTCAGCGCTCTATGTTTGAAAGAAAATAAAACAAACTATGAAAAATTATATTGCAATGGCTGTATTTTTATTTTAAAGCATATTTGATGACATTACGTTTTAAAAATTATATCAGCCAAATGACCTCCGCGGTTTCGCTGAGTCATTCGAATTCTAGAGATCCAATTTTCGATAAAATTCTGACACCAATTTGCCCAATCTTACCAATGGTGCGAGTTATGTTGGCCTTTAGGGCCCAAATCTTAATTTTATTTTTACACACCCTCCTCTTCCCATCACCCGTCCCTAAATCGCCCTTAATTTATGTCCCCTTTAATTTTTGTTATATTTTCTACCTTTTTTAATTGGTTTGATCCCACTGTAATTTTTTTTCACTTTTTACCTCTTTCGTCTTCGGCACTGGTCTAATTAGATAGTATTGTGTTAAAATAAAAAAGTAATAATAATATATTGTTTTTATGTTTTTCTTAGTAGAAAAAATAGCCTCCCTAACACGTGCCAAAAGTGACTAGTTAGGAAATATAGTATATTTTAATAAAACTTACAATAGTAGATAATAAAAGGAATTTAATTAGGTAAGCGTATTTGTTGCTTTTGTTGCCTAATTGCTAATAGGACACACTAGGAAAAAAATAGAATTACCAAAAACATCATTGGTGTACTTTTTTTTCTTATTAATATTGGTTGGAGTGTTCACTGAGACATCCAATAATTTAAATCTAGTTTGAGCTAAATAAGCGCCCTATTACTTAAAATAGGAAAATTGACTAGGGCTAGGTGCCAAAAAATATTTTAAGGGAAAAAAAGGTCATTACCCCCTTCAAAATAGCAAGTAACTCAATTACTTTTAGGAAAAAAGGTATTAACGGTTTTTACACACCTACGTATTAAATTTTTACCTAAAAAAGAGCAAAAAAAGTCCTCGCATACATTTCACTTACTCCATTTCATTTTGCCCCATATTATTGCATCATAGCTAAAAGTTTTGAAGGACAAAAAAATCTAATTATTCTTTTTTATATTCATACATTTCACCTCTTTCGGTGCATTGGCTCTCGGCGTGCACCCACGTACTCGTGGCCACTGACTAGCGCAGATATTATTGCTTAAAAAAGATACTCCTTAATATTTTGGATTGGCATAGACTAGATTATGATAGCTTTAAAGTTATATTAATGCAATAATTAACTTATTTCATTTTACTAAGAAAAAGAGTCGCGCAAAAAAAATACCTAAAAATCACAAATTGAACACCCTGTATTTCAAAAACGAAGCAAATCCGGACATAGATTTAAAGGAACTTTTTTATTAGAACGATATGAGGAATCACCCCTTTAAATCTCGTACCGTAGTTAGGAAAAACCCTGTATAACTCAGTATTACTGGTATTTTTAAATTATTTTATCTAAAAACAGGAACGAACGCCAAATATACATATACTAGATGCTATTGGCCTCAAGAAGAAAATTTTGATAAAGAAAATTTTTAATTTGGAATTTGCAAAAAATTTAAACTTTTTTTTATTTTCTTCAACCCTATTGTTGCGCCACTGGGAAACGTCTTATTTTTTAAAATTTATTTGTTTAATTTTGGGCACGTTAGGAGTCTGTGTTTAACTTTAAAAATAATTAAATAATACTAAAATTGGATTTATTTATATTTTCCAGATAGTTTCTGCAACAATAATAAGCGCATTTTGCAAGAAAGAAAGAAAGTTACTTCAACCATGACAAATTTAAATAATGATCGCTTTGAACGCGGCTACATCGAAACTTGCTTCCATTATAGATAGATCCGCAATCAGCTGTTTCGGGTCATTCGACAATTGTCGTTAAGTTTATTGAAAATAAACAAAACATCAGCAAATAAATAAGTACACAAATATTTAATTTATAATTTATTATCAGTCGATTACCGATTAGACCTCATTTTAAGTTTCGTCCCCATAGAGAACACATCAGCACACTGTTGGGATGTGGGTGCTTGGGTTAGTGCTTACGGCAGTCTTTGTAACTGGTGAGTACCTATTTATCATTAATATTAAATATTTTTAGTACTCTACACCTAGTAATTGTGTTTTAATTAACAAAATTAAATATTTGTTAGACCATGATACTAAGATCTTTTCTTTTTTAATTAATTTATTTCTGGTTTTCGGTTTTTCAATTTGCCACAACTTACCAGGGGCGCACTATAGAATATTTCAGAAAATTTTGGACAAAATTGGATATCTCAGTAAGATAAAGAGTAGATATTTGATTTTTGGGTAATTGTCTGGGAAGTTGCGACAATTCCGATTTTGACAAAATTTGTTATAAAGGGTTTTTTGGGGCGCTAATCACGAAACTAAAAGATTTTTTTTCGGAAATGGGTCCTTCTCAAGATATCATGATATATCATATCATCAAAGTTGAAATTTACACCAAACTTATTTTACAAGTTATTTTCACTATATTCCCCCTTTTTTTAAGCTAAAGTGGCCCACAATTTGATTTTTATTTTTTTAAACGTTTTCATCAAAAACGTTGCAACTATCATAGAGTAAGGAAATTAAGAGTTCTCATGGAATAGCCGATTTAAGGACAGGTCATGCGAAAACTCCCAATATAATTTTATTCGTTTCTCGTTGAAATACCGCCAGTTAGTCATTTCAGTAAGCTTACGTGTCTCCCCACCGCTGATGTTACACGAGGCGAGGCTTCGACCGACGCATTTAAAGTGTAAACTGGAAAAATGACAAGCCTGCCGCAAAAGCGGTACGAAAATTTTAGCATGCCTTGGTTTCTCTTATCCGTAGGTATGTTACTTTATGCAACTATGTACCTATACCCTGTACCACCGCCTCCACCATAACTTGCTGTTTTTGAAAGTGAAGCAAGGCGATTTAATGCAAAAAAAGTGTAAGATACGTAGATAATGGGGTTTTAAGAGGTGAAAATTAAATATTGTTTGACACTCTAGTCTATAATCAAGAATTGTGTCCAAAAAATGAAGAAATAAAGTGAAAATAAAGTTAGTTTGATTTACACCTTTGATGATGGATATACCGGAACAAAACCTGTCCGAAAAAAATTCTTTCAGATTTGTTATCAGCGCCCCAAGAAACTCCTGTATACCCAGTTTCGTGAAAATTGGAATTGCCGCAACTTTCTAGACAATTACCGATTATCGCACGAAAATGTAGTGGATGTTATTATACAGCGTGGGTCAAATTGAACTTGCACACTTTTTAACTAATAATAACTTTTTATCTGTTGCGCCCATCTTTTAAATTTTTGAGGTACTAATAGGAAAATATATTTTCTCTAAGTTTGCCCATTTTGGTCAAATAGATTAAGAAAGGAGTGGACTTACGGGACTTCTTTTTAATGATGCATTAAACTTGCAAAAAAATTACCTGCAATTAGGCTAATACGTTTATTTTTAATTAATTTACTGTAAAGTTTGGTCAGCATCCAAATCAGTAATCATGGTAACCTCACATTTTTGTGTTTAAAGGACACTAAAAAAAGTTCTTTTTAAAATAGAGAGAAATGCATGCTTTATGGGAAGCATTATTTATCAAAAATAATTATAATTCCTATATCATTAAATTGCTGACAGATTCGCTTTTGCTGAATCATTTTTCATCGTTTGTCTACAAGAAAAACGTATTAGCTTAATTGTAGCTAAATCCGATTTCTTTAGCAACGAGGTTAAATACAGTATTTTATAAAAAGTCCCGTAAGTCCAGTCCTGTCTAAATCTATTTGACCCAAAATTGGCAAACCAAGGAAAAACATATCTACCTATTAGTCCTTTAAAAATAAAAAAGGTAGGAGCAACAGATAAAAAGTTATTACTAGTTAAAGAGCGTGCAAGTTTAATTTGGCCCACCCTGTATATCCAAAAAAATAGTCTCAAAAAAACTCATAAATGCATGTGGTTATTGCTTATTAAAATCTAAAATTTAAAAAACAAAAAATAAAATCCAAGAGTTCTTCAAGAATCAAAACACCTAGAAAATATAACGAATTGTATATAGCTGGCTAGAACAATATTTACAGATTTTTTAAACAATTTTTAGACTTAAGTGAGGCGTCAGCGCTAGACTGGTTGTCATAATTTTTTCGATATTCAAACTCCTTTAGGTAGTAATAACCCTATATTCTTAAATTTCTCTTGAATGGTACTACTTTTTTAATAATTATTCTGTAGCTTTCTAATATTCATATTTAGTAAAAAAAAATGAAATTTTGGTTAAATAATTTTTAGTTCTGGTTTAGTTTATTTTAATGCAAAATTGGTAAGAGTTTTGGATTAAAGATGGTGTCACATATTTGAAATGTTCATCATTATAATCTGTTATTAATATCAAGTTAAATAGATTTTTATATCTGTAAAAAATTCAATCAAAAGTTATGTATTAACGTAAAAAGGTTATTATTCTCCGAACTATATTTTTCAAAAAGAATATTGTTTGACTCTTGGTTCAAATGAGTTTTTATCCACAATTTATGTCTGAATAAAGAAGGTGATACAAGAAGGATATTATCACTACACATGTTTGTTTAAATTTTAAATTTTAGAATAAATACCATTGACTTCAGGTTAACTAGATTTGTATCCATATTTTGAGTTTAAAACGGAATTTTATTAATTTGTTTTAACGAAGAACGACACTAAACAAAAGCATTTTTTATAAGTAAATATTATTTTTTCTTGACTGGTCCTGGTGTGTTAAGTTTATATAAAAAAAATAATATTGTATTCACTTTTCTTTTTAAGGGTTTAAAAAATGGTTATTATTACTCCTTTTTTGAATTAACATAAATAAACTATAAAAAGCTTTTGTTTATTTAGTCAATATTATTAAGTTTGACCATATAATCTTAATAACCGACTTCATTTTAAACTTTCCTAATTATTTAATATTTTTCTTTAAAGTAAGTTCATTTTTCTCCTTTAATTTTCCCCTTAACTTATCGTTTTAATTTATTATAATTTATTATTCATTTTAATATCTAGCTTTAAAACTACTTCTAGTCTTGTTAAACACTGATTTATGTAAATCAAACGAAGTATTAATTTTTACGATAATATTTACTATTTTTAATCAATTGTGTATAATTGCTCTGGCAAAAACAAACTGATAAGGTAAAATTAGTTCGCACTGGAAAGATAGCTTAAATGGATTGTAAAATTTCTGAAACAAACTTCTGACTTGTATAATATTAGCTGTGGTAATATTAGATTAATTAGAACAAAAAGGTTTCTTTTCTTCGCGGTTTTCTAATTGTTTTAAAAAGAAAGTATAAAAATACGCTGATAAACCTTTTATTTTTTTAGTATACCAATTTGTTACATTTAAAATATGTTTTAAATATTTTCGATTGGTTTAAAACACAAGCCAAATAACTAAAATCATTATTGCGTTAAGTATACCTACATACGTGTAATTTTAAGCTTTTCTATCATCTGCTGCAAATGAAATTGTTAATAAAAATTAATACATTACAAGATTTAATACATTATACTAGCTGCGGTCATATACAGGGTTTCTATTGTTTATTTTGTTTTCTGGTAATATACATTTAAACATAATATTATTTGGCTTTTCTCCAGAACAAAGATTTTTAATAAATAATTTAGAAAAATTCAACTTTTTATATATTATCAAGAGCTATTCTGCTCTTGCAATAATAAAATAAAATTTTTAAGATTACTTTAAAAGAAATAAATTAATCATAAATTCTTTACTACAAAATACATATTTTCATTTAGGTTTTACAAAAGGGTAAAAAAATTGAAAGTTAAAACTTACTCAGAAATGGTTGCAACCACTAAACATTACTATTTTTATTTTATTAAAATCGTATCATACGTAGGTATAAGGTGTATGTATGTTTTACCAGTCAATTAATTTTACAAAAGTAATGTCAAAGTCAGATCGTCGGTCATTTTTTAAAAATATAATTTTCCACATTTTTTAAGGCATGTCTAAGGATCAATTCATGTCTGGCAGCCTCGTTAAGAACCTATTTTTTTATTAGAGAAAATTATTTCAAGGGAGCCCTTAAACCTATGTCGTAAAAAATGTTTAGGGGTTGCAACCATTTTTGAGTAAGTTTTAACTTTTAATTTTTTATGAAACCTAAATGAAAATAATTGTCTTATTTTAAAATATGTATTATTTATTTATTTGTTTTAAAGTAATCTTTGAGAGCAGAATAGCTCTCCATAATATACTAGGTTAGTAAGAAGTACCGCAACTTTTAAAAATCTTTAAAACCGCTAAAGCTTCATTTACCTAATTTGGTATCTGGGGTGTTTCGGAAATGCGGAATTAAATAGTGATATCGGCACTGTCGCCAGATTTCTTAGTTTTGTGCTACAAGTTACTAAATTTTTAAAATTGTGTCTTCATTAGCTGTTGAGATATTATGATACACTATACTTTCAGCAAAATCTGATTTCGGGCCTAAATATCTTTAAAACCGCTAAAGCTATGTTTACAAAATTTGGTAGTCAGGGGTTTTTGGCATGCCTTACTGATCAGTGATATCAACATTGTTGCCAAATTTTAATGCAATGGCGGTGTTATATCTTGGTAACTCGTAAAGATTAAATTTTGAAAATTTGGAATCTTAGTAAAGTTGACATGCTTGTTTTATTGCAATTAAAATAAATAGGACATTTTATTTAAAATACCAAAAATATGACACGAAGCGCAAAATTGGAAACTCTGGCACCAATGACAGTCTTACTGTTGAATTCTTCTTGCGCCGAAACCCTTAAATGCCAAATTGTGTAACGCAGTTTAAGTGGTTTTAAAGATATTTGAGGACACCTAAACTCTTTACCTAAAATGTGGTATTGTCATATCTTAGCAACTAGTAAAAATGAAATTTAAAAAAATTATAGACTGATTAAATTTAGCTTTCGCAATTTATTTTAATGGAAATGAATGGGACATTTAACTTAGAAAAACAAAAAAATACGTGTAGCAAAAAACAGGGAAATCTGGCAACAGTGCCGATATTACTATTAAATTTTTCATGCTTGATACCCTGATACCTACCTTTTAGATACCAAATTTGGTAAATGTATCCTTGGCGGTTTTAAAGATTTTTTTTTTTTTAGTTACAGTACTATTTACTAACGCAATACCCAGAATAAAAGTTCAATTTTCTTAAAATAATTATTTAATATCTTTTTTTTAGAAAAGCCAAATAATATTTTGTGTTATATACAAGGTGTCTCTAAAAAGTGCGGAAAAAAGTCATGAAATCACACATTCCTAAGGCTTAAAATTGTGTTTTAACCCAACTTACCTCTGTGCAAAAGTGGATGATTTTAGAGATCAAAAATATATTCTGGTTTCAGTTTTTTATAAAGCAGATTTTAATTTATTTATTTATTAAACCATATTAAACATTTGACACTTTGTATCTCTAAAACTACCCACTTTCAAACTGAAGTAGAGTAAACATCAAGAATAAAGAAGCCACGCGGTCATCAGTTCGGTCTCACTTTCAAATTATTCCCCTTATTGTTGCTTGCAAACTATTTAAACGACGTGTTGTGGCTTCTTTATTACTGGTTTTTACTTTATGTTGGATCGTTAGATCATATTTTCGCCCCAAGAATTTATGGTATCATTTTTTACGCACGTTTAAGAGACACCATGTATTTATTTTTTTGTAATTATTCAACTTTATTGTTTGTTCTAATTTTAATTATTTGCTTATAAGTCATTAGTATGCACAAATTGTTTAGCATATTATTTGATGATGCGGTTAAAACGAGTTAATTTTAGATATGTAGGTTTTTATTGTGACAAATTTGTCAAATAGGGAAAAAGTTCAATCAATGGTGTTACACATATTAAAATAAATAGCAAATAAATTAGTATAACAATCAAATTTAATTTCTTAGGATAAAAGCAAACATTAGATATATAGCAATAAAACTAGCTTTACTTTTTTATTTCTAAAAGAGATGGGCAAAATAAACTTTAACTTGTTAATTTTGTTTAATATGCCAATATAAACATTTTAAAAATACTTTTTATTCTTAAACTTCCTTGAAAATAAAATATAATTGTTTTAAATTATTTTTAAATACTAAGTCTATTAAGAAAAAATAGTTCTTACAAAAATTAGGGGAACAAATAAATGTCCAATTTTTTAAGTGATTTATATATCGGGCTGTATTTTGGCAAAAATATTTGTGTAGAAAATAAAAAAAAATTGACCTATATAAATAATACTACTATTATTGTTTTTAGTAACACCAAACCTTACAGAAAAAATAAATATATCAAATATTCAATAAAAAATATGCTACATACATATACTAGAAATATTAGTAAGACATCTGTTATTTCCGTATTTAATTTTTTTTTGCTTTTTTAGCCAGTGCAGTGGATACACCAGTATGGAGTGATGTATATTCTGTTAAAGGAATCCTTTACATTCCATATGCTGAAATTGTAGAACCATTTTCCGCTTGGTAAGTACTAAAAAAATTAACAATATTAAATAAAAAAATATTTTTAAAATATGCGCAGTCCACATCCCTATAAAAATAAAGACATAAATAAAACAATAAAAAAACTTTCTTTAATAAAAAGACACGTTTTTATGAAACAATGATGTATAGTTTCTTTTAGGAAGATATTTTCAATTATCCGTCTCGACGGGCACTTGAATTTTAATAATATGTAATTGTAATTATATTATTAATGGTGAAATTAGGTTATCATTAAAACAATATTCGTTATTACTTATGTTAACTAAACCATCTTGATTTGAAATCCTTAAGTGCCAGTCATGCTATTCAGTATATGTATAATATTACCATTTTATACCATTTTATCAAAAGTAGCGTTGTTTGTTAGTCTTATCATTATTTTTATAAATATTTTAAATACTTTATCCGATTTGTCGATTACAATATTTGGTTGTTAGTTATTTTTCTTAGAAATGAAATATTCCAAGTTTGACTAGATGTTTTTTTGGCAATAAAAACTCGAATAAATAAACACCTAGATTAAATAATCTGCAGGAGCACTTTTGAACATAAAATTAAGTTTGTTTTTTTTAATAATAAAATTATATAATTTATACATTAGTCGTATTTTGGATCATTTTAAAAATGTGTTTGATATTTAATTGAAAATGGCATACAGGTTCTTTTCGCAGATCTCTTAGGTCCGGATCCCAATACTTTAAAAATAATAGTTAGCCTACTCCACTTAAGTATTACTAGTCTACTAAATTTGAAATTAATATCTCGGGGAGTTATGTCGGAAAGTAAAAAAAAAACATATTTTTCGTAATCTAAAGATGTGTATCCACTAAGCGAACGTATACGGCCGCCCATTCGGCATGCGATCTGAAGTCTACATTTAGCCAGGGCCGATCCGAGGTGAGCCAGTGAGGCGACTGCCTCAGGCGGCAATGTTTCCAGGGGCGGCAAAATGATCCGCTTTAACATAAAATTTTGTTTTTCATTTTGCGGAAATACTTTACTTGCACTTAAATAAATATTTAAACATTATTTATATTGGAGAAAAAGCTTTTTCAATGTGCGGCGCACTTACAGGTTTATTATTTTGTCAAGGCGCCCTCACTGGCAATAAGTATACATTCGTGTACTAGAAAATGCTGCATGTAAAGTACCATGTATAAAGTATGTGCTTCACATCTCGCTCATTAGGAGCGCCGCGCCCAATTACACGTTGTGGCGCCTTCGTGGCGCCGCGCCGCGTTTTTTGAGAACCACTATCTAATTATTTACGGGTATATCGTAAATTATTACCTACATATATATTTGTTTTTTTAACTTTACAAAAACATAAAATTATCAGCACCATTACACTTTAGCTTAAAAAAGCGACATCTTTAGGTCAGAAAAACTAATGATTTCTATGTAAATTTTTATTCTAAAATTTAAAAAACCTTTGAGGTATACCGTCAAGGCGAATGATTAGAAACAAATAGATTTGAAGTTAAGTGATTTGTTTTTTTATTTCGTCAATCTTTCATGTATACAGAGTGCCCCAAAATAAGCGACGTACATCATCTTTATTGTTTTATGGAATTATTGATTTCGCAATAAATTCTAACTATGTTTCATATACCATATCTTATTAAAGTAAACATTTGCCTATAAATTTACCATCCGTTTCTTCCAAAATTTGTGAAGATAAGTAAGTTGGAAACAATTTTTTTATTAAAAAACAATACACTTAAACATATCTATTTTTATTTTTGACCGCGTTTTGTTTTTTATGGTAAAGTCATGTTTACAGGGTAACCCAAAAATAAGAATCGCCCATCAACTATACTTATTTTTTATCATAAAATTTCAAATTCTGCATCGAATTTAAACTACTTTTTATGTACCATGCCGTATACCATAAATCAACATTTATCGAGAAATTTACAAATGAACGTAAATGAAAGCAAAAAATGCAAATTAATGGTTGTCGCTGGACACTTTTAGATATACAACTTAATCATAAAAAACCTGCTGCAATATATATGAATATCGACGTATTCCACGACGACCGAAAACTTCTGAATTTTAAAGGGATTTGTTTCAATTTATGTGTCTTTACAAATAATAAGTTTTTTAATAACTGTTGATTTTAGACATAGCACATGACTTAAATAATATCATAAGATTTTGATTTAAAAAATTAATTTGGTGGTCTTGACCAATTTCGATCATTGTTAAGTTTAGGTATAAGGCATGCTATATAAAACATTGTTAGAATTTTATACATAAATAAAAAAACTAATAAAAAAAACATTTCTGAGAAGTCGAGAGACTTATTTTTGGGCCACCCTTTATAAACGAATTTACTAGAAAAATATCCGCAGCTAAAAATTAAGATCAATGTGTCCAAGTGTTTTTTTTCAAAAAACAAATCGCTAACTTTAAAATAGTTTGTTCCAACACACGCGTCCGCACTGTACATATAAAACACACTCTTTGAGCATAAAAAGTTTTTGTGTTCTTCAAAAGTAATAAAGCAATCTTTGCGTTTTGACAGTAACTTGCAGCCTGCTTTCTTTTACCGCATATACATATGTGTGTTTCGTATACATACACATCGCAAAACAGTATGCAGCGAATTTTCTTTAAAGTACCGAGAAACCAGAAAAAACTCTAAAATTACAACAAATAATAATTTTATAATTTGTTATTTAAATATCTCTCACTCCACAATTTTCCAGCTGTAAACAAATATGATTTAAGCGTTTTTTAATTTTAAATTAAGATATTTCAGCCAAACTGTTAAGTTTAATATATATTTTTTAAAATTTCTATCGTTTGCGAGCATTATTAAAAATTTCCTAAAATTCATGTTTTTAAAGGGTTTGCAAATACATAACAAAATTTTCCTTTTGTGAATCGTATTTGTATTTTTTTTAAAGAATATTTTTGAAAAATTTTATCGTCTTGTAAACCTTATCTGTGGACAGTTTTTATAAATAACTGTTTGAATATTAGAAATAATGCTTAACTAATCAAAAAGGCCTAGGTTTTTTCCGATCTGAAAGATTTTTGTAGGTATGATGGTGCTAATAAACAATCTAGAATTGACTACTATGGAGACATGGTTAAAACCTACCAACTTGCAAAGGAAGGTTATGGTACTAGTATTAAAATCGCTCCAATTACTACTGAAGAAGAACAAAATGCAAGAACTTGCCTTCAAGTCAATGGAACAAAAGACAGCTCTATTGCTCCACAAACTATTTTGCCCGATCTTACTGGATTTGAATATTCAGGTAAAAATATATTATATATATAAAAATTATATAGATATTAATACCATGGATTACATGGGGTGGCCGTCCATACTTTAACCAAGAGATAGGCTTATATATGTTTATATTTTATTTATAAGAATTATTAACAAATACAAAATTATGAACTAATAGACTATATCAGGGATACCCGAAATTATTGGTAGTTAGACGCCCTTGGACACTTGCAATTTTCTCACAACGCCCTTACGCCGTTACTTTAAATAGAAATTTCTTATAAAAAAAATAAGAAAGGACTTTAGGTAAAAAAATTTATTATTACCTTACTTTGCTCCCGTACCCCTGGATTTTTTCTCTTATCCTAAAAAAGTTGTCACCTATGATTTCCGACTTAATATCTCATTTCTATTTACTCCACTTTGTCAAATTAACACACGCGCCCCTGGAAGAACACTGCAACACCCCTGGGCGTCGCAACGCACAGTTTGGGAAACCCTGGAATATATAGTATACGCAACTAAAAATATATATGTTACAAAAAAATGTTTAAAAAGGATTTCAACGATCCTTAAAAAATTAACTTGATAAACCTGTTTGTTAAATAATAAGCCGTTTTCTCTCTTGCCCATCGTCGGGCTGTGGGGGATTTCTTTCATTTTATTAGATACTTTCATGGATTCTGCTCTAAAGAATTGTCCAGTATATTTTCTTTTCCCAACATAGAAACTCGTGGTGCCGCACATATGCATCCCTATATCTCATCCCGAACTTCCCACTTGTTCTGTTCGTTCTTTTATACCTAGAGTTTCGAGAATGTGGAACCTTTTGCCCGCGGAGGTGTTTCCTTCCCCCAAATCATTAAAAATGTATTCAAATGTAAATTTACATCGTTGCTTTAGGTGAAGAAGTAATTAATGGGGTTAAAACCGAAAAATGGAACTTGACAACTGTTATCGGCGAAAAGAAAAATCAATATACCTTATGGGTACGCACTAAGAGTGCCGAGGACTTGTCCTCAAAAGTCGCGATTCCAGTCAGGTAAAAATATTAATAGTAATTATGTGTACTATTCTCTGTTTACTATAATTGAAAAAGCACCTAAACAAAAAATGTTTTGTTTTGCGTTAAAACTACAGTAACGGGAGTTACTAGGTCTTTATTATCAATTTATAGTGGACAAAGTATAGTATTATATTTAATAATGATACAAATTAAGTAATTACTTTTTTATAAGTAAAGGATCAACCATATAAAAAAATAAAGTTTTGTTTCTGATAGGTATAGTTCCAACAATATTTCAAAACAATAAGAAGTATATCCACATTATAAAGAGTTAGAATTTTAAATTCCCGTTTGAATAAAACACATATTGACCAAACAATTTCTTCAAAAAAAAAAAGAAATAAGTATCAATTTTAATTAAAACCGGTTACTTCTTTTCAGATTTGAAATGCGAGGTTACAATGTAATTTTAGGTAGTCACTATGATCACTACTTCCTTGAATACAATGAATTTGATGTTAATCCCATTGATGATGAAATTTTCCAGATTGCTTCAAGTAAGTGTCCCTTCGTTTAGTTAACACTCAAAATAAATAATTAATACCGAAAAAATTCATGTTTACAAAGGTACTATTAAATTAATGTACAAGATTTTCATTTCTATTTTTCCGCTTATTTTCAATGATAAGAAAAAAGTATAGTAAAAACTTCTAATTTTATAAATTTTTATCTATTATCTTTTAAGCATAACGAAATAATCAAATTAACATCAAAAACTCAAGAAAAATGTGGAGGTATTTTTTTAATGGAACACCCTGTATATTATGTCACCATTTAAAATGTTTTTAAAGAGCCTTAAAAGTGTCACATTTAATATATAAATATATATATATTTGGAAAATATATTGGAAATATGACCCTTTAAATCTGAATAACATCAGATATAAAGGGGGCTAGTTTCAAAGTGTACCCTCCAAAATTAGATTTTTATGTTATATCTGATAAAAAATGAACAAAGAACCTATACATCGAATGTAATGAATTCTTTCTTAAGTTGGAACACTCTGTTATGGCCCGAAAAGAGATTTATTTAAATTCCGAGCTGAAAAAATCAACTATTGAGACATTAATCTTACTGTTGTATTAAAATTATAAACGGACTTTGTCCACTCTGAAACGAGACCACTCCGCCCCGCGATTTATGAATTCCTACTGCGTGACAGCGCCTTTATGAAGTTTAAACGCAGTAGAAAATTCAAGCAGTATTACCTTCATTTCCCACTTTAAAACCTCCTACGTGAGTTTTGTGCTGCAGTCTGGGAGGAATTTGAAAGCATGCGAACGCATAACCGGCTTGTGAACTCCTACTGCATGTCAGCACGTTCATAGAGTTGAAACACAGTAGCAAAACTAAACAGTATCACCTTTCATTACAACTTTAAATCATAAGTAAACTTTGTGCTGCAATCTGGAAGGAATTTAAAAGCATGCAAGCGCATAAAGACGAATGCAATTTAACCTAGTAATAAAAGGTCTGTATCCAAGTTTCACAAAGCAAGTAAAGTGGATCAAACAGGTCAAATAGAGTGAACCAGAATAACACATGACAATTTTTACAATAAGTCATAATTCTTCTAGTTCTTTTGGATTTTTTAAATTTTATTTAAGGGGCAATTTTGTGTTTAAAAATATTGAAATTAAACTTTTAGTCTGTAACATGGCATTTTTATTGGCTAGTTATTAAGCTATTACTTTTTATTTGTTTTGGCCATTTTTATTTATATTTAATACCAGTTATTACAACACGATATTAGCAAAGTCTAAAAAATCTAGCAAATCATCATATTTTTATTAATTTTACTAAAACCATTTTACTGACTAATAAACTTGCTATATTTAGCAGGAGTTGTAAATCAAATTTTAAAATATCTTCAGTTATGCCGTGGAGAGACATTTGATTGATAGTTATGGTAAAAAAATATAACGGACTTGTTCTTTTATTGTGAACCTTTCTTGACTGTATGTAATTACAGTAAATTACATAATAAACAAACCAAAAACAAAAATATATATATTTTTTTAATTAGGGCCAAAAATTTAACGTGGGGGCAAAGCGTCTCCTGTTGCCATGCGGTATGAATTTCAAATATAAAAACAAATTTCCTTTTGCTTAAAACATCCCAACATGCGTAGCAATTATAAGGTTGAGTTCTGCGTTTTAGAATATAAATTCCTACGTGATATTGGTGCTGGCGCTTAGTAGTATTTTTACATTGTTCCGAAATAAAAACTTCCTTGAAATGCTCCAGCATTTTAGCACGGGAGGGTGTTGTAGCGTAGTGGGAATTCATAAAACGCCTCCGCCCCTCATATAATTTCCATTATATCTACAGTCTCAGCTTAGTGTCGTAGATAGGTATAATAGAAATTATATCCATTAGTTTTCAGATTTAAGTGATAATATTTCAAGAATTAATTAATATGAACATATTAAATGTTGTATTTATGCAAAGCTCTTTAAAAGATATTTTAAATGATAAGATAATAAACAGGGTGTTCCATTTAAAAAAGTTTACTTTTTTATTTTTCTTGAGTTTCTAATGCTCATTCTTTTTGTTATGCTTAAAAGATAATAATGTTCCGAAACACCACGTATAAAAACACGTATCGTCGTTTTTACCTTTATTAACAATGAAACGTAATTATGATTACAACAACAAAATTTTTAGTTGTCAAAGTGCGCATTCAGTACTCAGCCGCTTTTACCGCTTAGTTTCACAAGTGTCAAAATTGTCAAACTTAACCAATAGGGTGGCTTAATTTTGACAGTTTTGACACTCCTCTTACCCAGAGGTTAAGCGGCTGAGTAGTCCTGAATCCGTCCAATATCTCGAAGTTTACACCACAGGAGTCGAAACTATACTACTCCTAGGTACTATACTAGGTTTTCCATCGTCCTCTTATAGTAGCTTAGAAAAGTCTAGAGCATTTCAGAAATATCCTGAAAAGTTTATAGTACAGAATGGAATAAAAAGTTCTCAAAGGATAATTCGAGCGTTTTGGAAAATCTTTAAAAGTGTCGAAAAACTTAGAAACATTAAGGAAAATTATTTAAATAAATTATCAAACTAAATTAAATGGCCGTAAACACTTATTTTTTAATGTCCGTAACAATAAATAAAAATCTATGAAATTTTTATACAAGAAGTTTTTTTCTATCCTTTTTCCTTATTGTTGAAAATAAAAATGAAAATCCTTGACACGAATTCATATAAAATACTGGTTTAATTTCTGTTTAATTAGACATGACATGTGGGTCCTTCCCTGGACCTGGAGACAAACACATTTACACTTTTAATCCGATGGCTGAATTTATCAAACCCGAAAAATCAGGACATGTAGACTTTGAATTTGATAAGTTCACTCGTAAGCATGGAAAAAATTATGAAGGAGTCAAGGAAGCCACCCTCCGCAAAGAAATATTTAGACAGAACATAAGATACATCCATTCTCACAACAGAAAAACATTGGTAAGAGTTAAACTTTAAAAGAAAAATTAAGTGTCTAAATAAATTTATTTTGCACTTAGTTTCGCCTATAAACAAATTAAGCAAATTGCTTAAAACATCGCGTTGGGGAGGGGCAGGGGGAAAACCATAAAAAGTACAAAAGGAAGAAAATACATTTTGTGTGTGTTTTATAAAGGTGCGATCCTTTTTTTGCTCCTCAATAATTTTAAAGGCATAAACGCAAAATATTTAAACCACAACAATTTTAAAGCCATAAATACAAATTTTTAAAGGTACCATAGCTAGGCGCCCCACAGGAGTGGATTGCTTAGGGCATCAGGTCAGTCTTAATCCGGCATTGTTTGCACCTATTAAAAATTATAATAAAAGAACAATTTGATGGTATGTTAGGCCAAACTTTGAGCTGTTTTTTGTTGCTAATCGATTTTTATCGTATTTTCAGGCTATTATTTGACTGTTAACCACCTTGCTGACAAAACTGACAAGGAACTTAGCGCACTCCGTGGAAAAGTATACTCTGGTGAATACAACGGCGGTAACCCATTCCCATACACGTCAAGTGACTACAGTGGTTTACCTGATCAATGGGACTGGAGATTGTACGGTGCTGTCACTCCAGTTAAAGGTATGTTTAAAACCTTTTGAATATATTTAAATATTTGGGATAATTTTCGTTTACAGTTCTAAACTTCAAAAATTATTTTAAAAAGAAATATGGACCTTTAAAAACAATGTTAGGAACCATTTCTAGATATTTGTTTTATGTTGTAGATCAATCCGTCTGTGGATCATGCTGGTCATTCGGAACTGTTGGTACTATTGAAGGAGCCTACTTTTTGAAAAATGGAGGACATTTAGTTCGCCTCTCACAACAAGCCTTGGTTGACTGCTCATGGGGGTATGTAATAATAAACTTATAATATGTAATAAATAACGGACTAAATAGCAAAATTGTAGGTTAAAAAAATATGCCGACATTGTTTAGTTTTCCAATTTTTTAAGTTTTAGAATTAAGAATATTAGTAGATAATTATATTTAAAAGAATTTAATGTTTTAGATATGGGAACAATGGGTGTGATGGTGGAGAAGACTTCAGAGCTTATCAATGGATGCTGAAACATGGTGGTATTCCTACTGAAGAAGACTATGGTCCATATCTAGGACAGGTAAGCAATTTGTTGACTATAATGTTTTAAACCTAATGAAATAAACTTCTTGTAAACCAATAAGCTTTGTTTTTACAATAATAACGGCATTCACAATTTTCAAATAGAAACATTAAAACGAAAATATTGCAGGCAGAATAAAAACAATCTATAAATCTAAAGTTATTAAAAAATCATATCCAAATTTATTTATTTATTTTTTTATTATAGGATGGGTATTGCCATGCTGACAAAGTACCAAAAGTAGCTAAGCTTAGTGGCTGGGTTAATGTAACTACAAATGATGAAAATGCACTAAGATTGGCTATCTTTAAGCATGGACCTGTGAGTGTTGCTATTGATGCCAGTCACAAAACTTTCAGCTTTTACTCAAATGGTGTCTATTATGATGAAGCTTGGTAAGGAATTATGTTTGCTAGTAAATTTAAAAAAACAAACAACTATATACAGGGTGGTCCTTAAGTAATGGGCCAAAATTCAACCGGATAATTGTGAAGTTAAAATATTGTGATTTAACTAAACTTACCCTAGCACAAAACTGAGATACAAGGTGTCAAAGTTAAAACAATATTATAAAATTATTTGGACATTCGATAAATTTCAGAAATTGTAATAAAACTCGGTATCTAGGGGTTTTCTGACTGAGCTATCCTTATATGATATCAAGTTTTAGGTGTTAGGCTGCTACCTACACTACTTTGAATTTCTCTAAAACGTCGCAACTTTTATGTGCTTCCCTGTATGTGCCATCTGAGGAAAATATGGAACTCTCCTATGCTATCTACACAAAAAGGAATACCTTCTAAGAATTTCTCTGAGCAACCAACAATGCCTTTAAAAACAGCCTATTAGCCATAACTATACCTGCCTTATCATAAACAAATGATTTGATGTATTTACCCATATACTTTTTGGTTGCATTAAACCACTTAAATACAAATATCTTGAGAATGGTGGCTCAGAGCCATTCTTAAAAGTACACCTTTTTTGTATAGAAAACATAGGATAATTTACTGGTTTATTTAGACGGTACATTCAGAGTAGCACAAAAATTTTAGGACCTTTTATAGACATTCAAAGTGGTGTAGGCGTCGTCCTCTAGTTAACACATAAACAGTAACATCAGGTATAAATAGCTCATGTTAGATAACCCTTAGATATCCAGTTTTATTACAATATTTAAAACATATCCAATATTATCGAAAAGTTTAGTTAAATCGCAATAGTTTACCTTTACATTTCTCCAGTTGAATTTAGGCCCATTACTTAGAGACGACCATGTATATTACAACTAACGATTTAACTTTTTTGGTTTTTAATCAGATACAATTAAAAAGGTCACAAGGTAATATACATATTAAAAAATCTGAAAAAACATCATATTGGCACGTTGGCTTTAATTCTACAATTTTGTACTTTTTATCTAACTATTTTCGTTTTTTATATATCCTTACAAATATTTAACAACCTCTTCAAGAGAAAATTGACAAAGAGTACTATAATTACTTTATATCACCAAAACTGCATAAGCTGTTTAAATATATTCTTTGATATACCTTTTATGCTGGTTTCTTTAAATTATTATATCATTTTTAGTGGTAACAGAGAACAAGATCTTGACCATGCAGTATTAGCTGTAGGTTTTGGCACTCTCAATGGACAAAATTATTGGTTGGTAAAGAACAGCTGGTCTAACTACTGGGGTAATGATGGATATGTCCTAATGGCTTCTAAGAACAACAACTGTGGTGTTATGACCACCCCCACCTATGTAACTTTAGCATAAAAAGACTTACATATATTAGTTTATTTTTACTTTTAATTTTTTAAATACAATAAGTAATATTTTTTATTATACATCATAATTTAATAATGACTAGATACTGAATTTTATATTAAGATTTAAAAAGTGAAAAATAAAATAAATACTGTTTACTCTACAGACTTTGTGTTTTTTAAATACCATCTTAAAAATTGCAACATTTTCTTTTTCTATTTGTTAGAAGGAATACCTTTTCCACTTAAAAAAAATGTAAAAAAATCTCCAGATTTAGCTATGGGTTAAAAAAGTGATTTATCAATATTTTTTAAAACAAATTTTAAAAACACAGAAAACAAATAAAATTTGTATTTTAATTTACTTTTTTTGTCAAATATCCTAATTAGCAAAATTAATTAATAACTATCTTCCCTGTTCTTCATTTGTAGTTTTAGGTGCTTTTGCAGCTTCCATTAGTTCATATAACTGTACAATTTGTTCCTCCCTTAAGTTATCTAGTAGTTCTGGTGGTAATTCACCACCCAATTTATTTCTGTTTCTAGCACCTTTGACACCAAGCTGTTTTGCTAACGATATTGCATAATTCTAAAACAAAAATAATTCTGTTAGGATATTAAACATGAATTAAAAAAATATATATGTATTTGTTTTCCCATTTGGTATTTACACTTAAACATCACCTTATACTATTATTTTATGTAACCTCGATAGGTTGGCCATATTTCTGAAACTATCAAAGATAGATATATCAAATGTAAATGTCCCATTTTTAAAAGCTGATCTCTTTAATGGTGATATAATATACAGGGTGTCTTTGATGTTCTTTTTTATGCTCAAATGATAATAAATGAAAAAATATAAAACTTTTATACAGGATGTTTTTTCTATCCTTCTTGGTTATAGTTAAAAGTAGGTGGCAAAATATAAATGAAAACCCTGTACAATCTCGACCTAAACTATATAAAAGAGTGAGATAAATCTTACAATAGTTGTATTTTTCAGAGCTGAATTTAAATAAATTACTTTTTAGGCCAAGACTACATCCATAACACAGTGTTTAAACTTAAAGAAGAATGTAATTGCATTTAATGTATAGGTTCCTTGTTCATTTTGGTATAAGGGGGTTTTCTGGGGCGCTAAATTGTTTGCAAAAAAGGGGGGTATAGTAAAAATAAGGTAAACTTGCTTTTTAAGTTTGATGTACGTGTCTGGCTAAAAATTCTTCCAGAGTCATGACCAGCGCTCCAAAAAACCCCTGTATACCAAATTCCAT
The DNA here is from genome assembly GCA_014170235.1 of Listronotus bonariensis. Lineage (NCBI taxonomy): Eukaryota > Metazoa > Arthropoda > Insecta > Coleoptera > Curculionidae > Listronotus > Listronotus bonariensis. The sequence goes on from JACEGR010003381.1 coordinate 102,712, forward strand.
TGTAATATAACAATTTATTAATGCAGATTTTACACTCTGCAACAAGCCCCCTCGTTTAGTCCTTACCGTCCATTCATTCAGAAAATGTTTGCTTCCTGTGGATTGCAATTTTTATGTCTTTTAAATTCGTCTCGGGCATAATTTGTTCCTATTAATTGTAATTCTTCAGGAAGTCCCCGATGAAGTTTTAAAATAAGTTTATACAAAGTTCTGGTTTTTTGAGCATTGGTACTGGCCATTATAAAAAAGTAGTGTAAATTAGCAATGGTATTACATAAAGTATTCCAGCGAATAATTTAGAATAAAAAGAGATTATCTGGAAAACAGAAAAGTTAGTTCTGAATAACTAATATTTTATAATCTGTAGTTTTCTGACACGCTAAAAATTAAACACAATACATCAATACATTAATAAGTTTTAAAAATTCAAACAGCAGAAATATAAATTAAGGTTAGTTACTAACTCTTTTACTCTTATCTTTATATTTAAATAGTTCGGGCTTCTATCTGCACGCTGTTTGCACCAAACTGCAGGGCTGCCTCTAGGAAGACACAAGCTTGATGATTAGATTAATATCACATAGAGTCAATTGCTGTATTCCTTTTATGCTTTAGAACCGCCCAGAACGACACCATAGGGTGTTCCTTTTACAATTTTTTGACATTTTTTCATGTTGTAGAACCGTTCTTGACACTATTGACAGTTCAGAGAACGGTTCGAACGGTTCTCTACGCGAAATCTTCTGAACTCTCTTTCAATGGCGGTTTCGAGGGCTTCGTATCGTTACCTAGAAAGTAGGCATTTTAAAGATTTGATTTAAAAAAATAAATAACATTTTAAATACGGGATGAGGGAAAAGGAGAGATTTTACGCAGAAAATGATAACGTCGGTGGCCTCTTTACTAAACGCGCAGACCCTAACTTCTAAAAATCAAGATAAAGCAGTATTGCTAAAGTTCTCTCATTCACAATTTTAGGTGTTCAACCAATTATAACTGCGGTAATAATTGGTGACAACTTTGACGGTATAATACATTGTTTAAACGTCAACATAACCAATTGGTAAATATCGTTTTAGAATTGGTTCTTCGCCTAAAATTGATGCCAGGCTCCGATGTCTGATAAGGGTGGTATCATCATTAACTGACCCGATTACAATTTTAAAGCCCATGTTTTTTCTTTCTCTTTTAAAGTATCTCACTATAGACTTATTCTTTCGAAACATGATCTGTTTCACTTCTATCAGTTCGTTGACCTGAAAGTAGTCCTAATGATTTGATCACGTGACGATGCCATTTAAAATAATTATAAACATTCAGAATGAAGTTAGTTACATAAGTTTTAAAAAGAATAATCATAATCAGTTTGATCACTTGATCAGTCTTGAAAAAATAGGCCTTATAGTGGTATTCTTTCTAAAAATTATCAGTGATCAAACTGAGAGAAGTGAAACTGATACCATTCTTTCGAAACCTCTGTGGCTAACTTTATTCTGAACTTTTCGTATTATTTCAAATGGCATCTGTCACGTGATCAAATGATCATGATCACTTGCAAGTGATAGAAGTAAAACTGATAATTTTTCAAAAGAATACCACTTTTTGATTGTAATAGATAGCGGCAAAGAAAATGCCTCTTTTTAATTAAAAATTTGTGCTCCCTAGTCAAAAATCGGGGCCCTGTATAAAAATGCAGGGTCTAAAAACTTCAGTCACTGAGCTTTACCGGGTTGTAATTCTGAACGCACTCCAGGAAGCTTTTCGGTTATATATTTATTTTGTTAAACATCCGCATATCGGATTATCGGATATTTATTAGCGTTAATAAATGTTTAAAAAGTAAGGTTCAGTCATTAAGTCAAAAATATGTGTTTTTTTTTTTAAATAATAATAAATTCCAAAATTTACAAAATGTCCGAAAATACCTCATCATGTAACAGTGATGTAACTCTTCCAAGTAAAGATAATTTGGAATGGAACCAAAAAAACATGACATGATGCTTAATTTGGGATTAACAAATAATAATTCTGAAACAGGTACCCAAATAGGCACTCTAATATGAGTTATCCATAATAATAATAATAACATTAGACATGTTTTTTTTCTGTTTAAGATCAAACACCAACACCCACAAGGTTTATCCGTAACTGTGAAGAGGTTGGTTTATTTCAAGATCTCCAAAATGTAAATCCCTTTGATGAAGTATTTAAAAAGCCATTGAAGACCCAACATCAGTAACTCTAAAAATACCTGTAAATTCCTCGGATGATACACTTCATACACCACAAATTTATCCCCAGTTAGAAGAAAATTCAAAATTTTGTAACACAGTCACAACACCATCCAATGATTATTTACAGAACAGTGCAAAAAATGAAGATGATTGTGACAATGCTTTAGTAATTGTTCTTGAACCTGAAAATAGTAAAAATACACATATCTGTGATAAAAATAATTCTGGTACATCATCAATAAACACCACATGTAAAAAAGCTGTAAAGATACAGCGAAACAAAAACTTCAAGCTGCTATTATACAGAAGACCTCTGGTAACACATCCTCTACTCCAATAAATTTATTAAATCATAAAATCAAGAAAACGAATTGTGCTCATGACAAAGTAAATATGGCCGAACTTCTTAGACAAAGGGAAGCAAACAAGGCTGCACAATCCAGGTGTCGGAAAAGAAAACAGAGGGAGTTTGAAGAGATCGAGGCTGGAATTCAAGAAATTGAGAAGAGAAAACCTTAGAATAACTGGATTAAATTTGTGTTTGCAAAAATACTATTAAAAATTGGAAACTGAACTTTAAAGGTAAGGGGCCAGGATATCGTCACTTTATTACAAAGGGGCCTAACTTAATATTTGGTAAGAAAATGTTTATACTCATTGTTAGACAAGAGCAGACCTTATTTATGTTATGATTAACCTGCATTTCTTGTATTACATAACAAATGATTAATGATTTGAAATGTATTACCAGTGTCAGCCAAAATGATGACCCTGGTTTTCTTTAAACTGTTCTCTTGAAAAGTTGTAAAAACCAAGATAAGCTCTTTTGTAATAACTGCGAAAATATGTATATAGTGTGAATCAAACCAAATCAAATCAAAATACTTTTATTCATCATTCAGAGGTTATAGACATGGGTACAAACTTTATGACTAGTCACTTATTTAAAATACAAAAAAGAAAACAAATATCAAATTTAAAACAATATCAACATTTTTAAACTATAAACATAAACTTGGGAAATTTTTTCTAAGGACAAAACAAGAACAAAAATTCAGCGGAATAATTCTTATAAACTTATGTAAATACTATATGAAATGATTTCTAAAATAAATAATAGGTTAAGTTACTATATTATTATTGGTCCCTATAATTTTCATTATTTTATTAAATTTAATAAAATTGATTATTGTTGGAATATTAAGTAAAAATACCTTTGGAGGTTCCTGTTAGAAGTACCTGCTGAGTTAATTGTTAGTTGTCATTGTACTTTTATGTAACCAGTTATTCTGTCAGTTTATGTCTT